>JAGFPH010001176.1:123957-138227 GCA_018207615.1 Philaenus spumarius
GAAAAAATATATTTTTAAGCTGGATAATTTAAACGGTTGTGAAAAAAATCCGGTCATTATACTTGACAATAAACTCTTTTCACTGGACTTTATATTATTAACAATTATTTTAGTTGCTATGGAAACGAATAAAAAAATATACCGTACTCAGCATAATTAATTAAATATTTTAAAAATGGTTGTCATTGTAGCAGATCTTACAATGAACCTGTAGCAAAAAAGCCCTACAAAATGTATTGGTGATTTGATTTTGATATTAGCTAAAATATAAAATAATAAAACAATTTCTATACAGGCCTTGGGTAGTTAATCTATTTAAGTAAAAAAAAATACTTGAAGTTCCCATATTTTGTGTACATTTACCAAATAATCGTCCAAACCACAGTTTACAAAATTTATAAAATAAATCATGAGCAGGTTCAGAATTTGTGTGTAATTATGTTGTAAAATTTATAAAACCTTAATTTACTTTAATAAAATAATAGGCTACGCAAATTGTTTCGCTCGGAATTAATTGTAAGAACACAACAATAGGGGGTTGATGGGAGAAGCATGCAACGGTTTTCATTAATCTTGACAATAATGACGAACACTAATATAATTATGTATTCATTCTTAATTAATGCTGTTTTTCTTCATACAAAATCAATCTAGTATTCATAATGTTTAATAGTGACAAATCATAATTGGAGCTAATTACGAACGGAAATTTAGAACGAGAATTTTCATTAGGGACAATTTAGTAACACGGGTATTGCAGATTATGGTTAATATTGTTATGGTGCAGGATGTTGGGAGCCGTATTTGCCAATTTAAGTATTCAAAACTTCTTGACAATGTTACAACAGAGAGTAATTAAATTATTCAACAAGATACAAAACTCATACTGCGTGAGAAGTTGCGTTTGAAAATAATCAATAAATCTCAAAATATATTATACTTTATATACCAAACTTTGTGTAAGTGATCGTTATGTAATTTTATTTCCAAAGAATTTTATTAAAAAAAAAACTTGCTTTTTCTGACCCTTATTCAAAACATAAAACACCTCATATAAATAGTTTAAGGGTGTTTTTTAAAGCGTGGTTTTCGGGAGCACATTTCCCACTGTAAAGGAATGAGATGAATAATCGTATTTTATTTTATCTTTAGGGAAGCAATTAAACTAGTGAAGTAATATAGGGAACTTATATATTACGCGAAACCCATAGCTAAGAAATTGATTTTATTGATAAATTATATTAGGAATTTTAGAACATTACCATAATAACAGTTCAAATAAATATTACTAGTTTAAAAATGTATTATCCTGTCGTGTATTTAAGTTAAAAATCTTACATTAACCAAAAAAGAAGCGGATCAGTGCTGTACATAGTGCAGTACTATAGTACAGTATATGGATATTTTTATCTCACTCATCACCTGTAATACAAGCGTAGATTGGGCTTATGTTTAAAACTTCAATAAAAATAATATAATTTCTAGTGAAGTTGATTGTTTGGATAAGAGTTATTGGACAAATTTAGGCTACAATACGTTTGAAAAAAAAAGCTTTTAGGTTATAAAATGAATATAAATAATATACTTGTATCATTAATATATAAATTTATACACATTTAAAGAAGATATAAAAATTTGTTTAACTTCGGAAATAATCTTAAATCTTCCTATAACGTATTCAATTATTAAATTCTTCACTATAAATTTCTTCATTATAAAATTAATATATTTTAAATTATCTACATAATAAAAATGAATTGCTGTTCGTTGGTAAGCGCATCACGTGAGAATGGCTGGACCAATTTGGCTACATTTAAAAAAAAATGTTTCGTAATAGTCCAACTTAGGTTTTTATGGAAAGAAAAATATGAAAAATTAATGGAAAACTTTCAAATTCGGGAAAACCATACATGCTTTTTTTATATGATTTTTGTCCGAACTCACAAAAACAGCTGTTTGGTTAAAACGCTTAGCAACACATGTTTGTTTCATTTATAACTTCAAAACTAACATTTTTTTAGGTTAGATTGAAAAACTAAAAACGAACACAAACAAAAATCAACGAAAAATGCTTACTGTATTATAATTCAATTCAAACATCGTTTGTTACATATCTATATACTTAGGGATCGTAAAACTCCATTGTCACGCGATAAACTCCAAAACTATTCAACCGAGCTTAATGAAATTTTTTCAAAATGTGTGATTTATTTATACTTAAAATATAGGATAGTTTTTATCCCGATCTAAGGGGTTGAACTATTACTAATATTGTCTACAAATGAAATCCTACAGAATAAATATTTTTGCATAGCATCTAGTATAGATACCATACTATTATTAAGTTTCTTTTGTTTTTCTTCACAAAACGCTGTCTAATAAAATTCTGTTTTATAATAGTTGTTAAGAATTAAAAAAAATTTAATTCCATTCAATGGGAAAGTCTTTTTGCAATAAAGGTATTGTTAAACTTCTATGAATCATGCTATAAGAAACTGCGCGTTTATAATTGGTGGGTGTAACCATATCCGTGTCAGTAGGTTATCTAAAAATGTTTAAAGTATAAAACATCGTACCAACTACGATTTGAATCCAAGAAATTAATATTATCCACTCCAACTTCTGAACTGACCTAAATAGATTTATTAAACTAAGTAAAGAATCAAGCTACCTAGCACTCCCATCGGAAACAAATAACACATCTTCCACATATCCACCAATACAATATTGTCTTTAATTACGGATTAGTAACTCTTTAAATTATTATTTTTCGTTGTTTTTCTTAAAAATTACTCCCAAAAGGGGAATTAAATTAAATTGAAAATAGTCAATAATAGTGAACTATTGACAATGGTAGTCAATTATTGTAGCCAAATAGTCAATAATAGTAAAAATAGATCTTTTCTGAACTGCCAATATTTTAACCTAAATAAATGGGTAAATAACCCACATTTTATTGAAAACCATTGTATTTACAAGGTAGAATCAAATGTCCCCACCCTCATAGAATAGATTTCAATTTTAAGTTGATTCTGTATATTTTAGTTCTTAGTTGTCTGGTGACTCTTAATAGCGAAACAGCTATAGCAAATATATTGTGTTTTTGTTGTTGTTGATATTTAAGTGTGTTTTAAATTTTACCTTATTACAGAATTTCAACAAATACCGATGTTGGACATACTTAATGTAATTTATGAGAACTTGAATTTTGATGACTTCAGTGTGCACATATACCCATCTTAAAAATAACTTGGATTATGAGTTTTATTTTTAATTCTAATGTTTGCATCATCGCAATAAACAAAACTATATACGGTAGTTTATTACTGCATTAAAAAAAATATAACTATTTGTTACTGAAACTTCTTTATCAAATTTGGCTACAAGCATTTGAAAATGGCACTCGTATAATATCATCGTCAATCAAATGTTTATCTTTGTGTTTCAAATCGTCTTAAAACCATCACTCAGTTTCCCTAAAACTGTGTGTATTATTTAATACTGTTAATTTTAGTATTGTTTGCATATATTTTGAATTTAAGAAACATAATCCATCGGATACCGTTCTTGTTTTGTCTTAGTTTCACGGAAACTGAGAAAAACTCAGTGATTCAGGTCAGGTTCAACACCATTCATCAGACGTAGTTGTCTCTCTGCTATGTACTTCCGATAAACTAGGTCAATGTCCTTAATCAAATTGTTTTCTTTCGACCCACACTCCTAACTGAGTTATTGCAATCACTTTGTAGTAATTTCTCAAAATTAAACAAAATTTGTTAAACAATATAACAATCGAATTTATTGTCCAAGCTTTTAATTCGGAATGTTCTTGAAAGAATAGTGAAGCTTATTTTAATAAATACATACTAAAAGGAGAAAGTCTTTTTCCCTCGGTTGGTTAAACAAAATATGTTTAATACATAAAAAAGGTAAACTGACAAAATTTACCTTTCAATTCAACTCATTCACTAATTAAGTAATTCAAATTGTTTTATTTCTGTGTAATTAATCTGCTCCTTAGTATATTTAATCGTCTTTCCCGATTACCCAAGTATAGCATATGAAACATAATCATAAATAACAATAGCGTACAAAGTGCACTTCTATACTAAGCAAAATAAAATCAGTTCCAGTGCTGTTACCTAATGGTTGATATATAGAATTAAAATGGGAAGCTAATTAAACCGAAAGTATCAAAATATGATTTTAGTGTGTTAATTAATTATTAAGTCAGGTTTGATTTAGTAAAAACAATTATGAATGCAACAAAGGGTTTTAAACAATATGTTTTTGTGTCTTAAGGGAGGAAAGAATCACTTTGTCGCTCCGAAAGGAAATATTAATTTTCTCGAGGCCGAATCTTTCTTTTCGTAAAATACAAACTTTTTCTCCAACTACAGTTTTAGTAAATAATTTGCATTTTACTGCAGAATAAACTTTATTAAAGCATGGACATTTATATTTACAAAAAGAATTATTGAGGTTATGCCAACAATACACAGACATGGAAGTTCATTGCTGCATTGCTGTTTAGGTTTCTAACAGTTGGGAACAGATCTATTTTTACTATTATTGACTATATGGCTACAATTGACTACCGTAGTATCAATGATAGTTCACTAATATTGACTATTTTAGATTTAATTTGATTCAAATTTTGGGAGTAATTTTTATGAAAAACAACAAAAATAATACCTTACAGACAACTAATCCGTAATTAAAGACAATATTGCATTGGTGGATATGTGGAAGTTGTGTTATTTGTTTCCGATGGGAGTGCTAGATAGCTTGATTCTTTACTTAGTTTAATAAATGGTATTAATAAATCTATTCAATTCAGTTCAGAAGTTGGTGTGGATAATATTAATTTATTGGACTCAAATCGTAGTTAGTGTTCATAGTTTAAACATTTTTAGAAAACCTACTTACACCCAACTTAATTATAAACTCCCCTTTAGATATAAACATGCAGGTTTTTATAGAATTATTCATAGACGTTTAACAATACCTTTATTGCAAAAAGACTTTCACATTGAACGGAATTTAATTTTGTTTTAATTCTTAACAACTAACTATTATAAAGCAGAATTATTAGACAGCGTTTTGTTAAGAAAAACAAAAGGAACTTGCTAATAGTATGGTGTTCTATACTAGATGGTATGACACAAAATTTATTCCGTAGGATTTCATTTGTAGACAATATTAGTAATAGGGTAGGCCTATTACATATAACAAATAGTAATAAAAGTAATGTAAACTCCGTTTTTTATTGTAATAACTAGTAATCAACGTGAAAAATCACATGCAAATTAATAAGATACACATCAGAAATAAAGTTATATTAGGATATCCTTGAAATTCACCATACACATTTCTAACCATGTAATAATTGAGGTTTATACAGAGCTTCAGGAAGATTGGTCTATTAGCCGAAAGGGTGTGGCGAGGGAGTAATTGTTCTACCATTTAAAATGAAAAACAAAATTAATGCATTTTTGTAATTGTTTTTAAATTACATTGCACGTTGTTTAAAAACTACAATAAACAATATTTTGTAACAATGTACTAAACAATATAATACACATTGTAGTTAATTGTCCGCCATATTGAATCTGATTCTCATAAGGCCCTTATTAGACGAGGTAGCCAGGCGACGTAGCCAGCGACGTAGCTGGCTACTCAGATTGTCATCGGGCATTGATTCTTATGGAGGTTATTACACGAGGGTAGCCAGCGACGTCGCCAGACTTTGGCTACCGACTGGCTACCGAGCCCCGTCGCCAAGACGGTCGCCAGTGGCTACTCAAGCTGGCGACGCTGCCTTGTAGCATACGGAGCTTATTACACGAGGTAGCCAGTCACCCGTCGC
This sequence comes from Philaenus spumarius, assembly GCA_018207615.1. Classification (NCBI taxonomy): domain Eukaryota; kingdom Metazoa; phylum Arthropoda; class Insecta; order Hemiptera; family Aphrophoridae; genus Philaenus; species Philaenus spumarius. The sequence continues at coordinate 129,827 of JAGFPH010001176.1, forward strand.
CACTCGGTCTGTGTGCATCTCTGCGCGTACTGTTCCATATTGTATAGTATCTATCCCAGTTATTTCATTCTTTATCAACCCTAGTAACTCAAAAAAACTTTATTTCGACATTCGCAAATAATTGAAAACTTATTTTCGTCCGCACAAAGTTCATCAAATAGTGTGTAATATACCCCTTTCGATTCTCTTTCAGAAAGAATAGGATGTACGTGCATTTTTTCTTTTTCTTTGCCTCCTTTTTTTCATAAGTAAAAGGAGAAGAAGATACTTCGTATAATTACTCATGCTACTACAATGTAATGCAATTAAAAAGGAGAAAATAACTATCACGCACTTAACGCACCTTCTGTAGTTCACAGCAAACTGAGCTGTTGTGAGTGAATGGCGACCCAACTGGCCACTCCTCTGGCTACTGCTTCGGTAGCCAGCTACGTCGCCAACTTCGTCTCTGGCTACGTCGCCTGGCTACCTCGTCTAATAAGAGCCTAAGAGCAATGCTACAGAATAGGATAAGCATTTTTTTTCGTTAATTCATGGGATAAATTTTAAAATTTGGTTTCATTTTGAAGTAGCCTTATGCAGATGTTGATTGCGGAATACATTTTCAAAAACCGTTTTATTATTTTCACAAACGAATGACATAAATAGTAGAAAATAGTAAATTTTATTAATTTTACTCAGTTGCAATACACCCACAATGTACTTTACTTTAAAAAATACAGGTTTGGGTTTTTGACGAAAATAACACAAAAATTTTCTTAAAAGTTAAGGTATGGTTAGGTTGTTTTAAGATTGAAATTGGTTGCCAATTTCGCCGTATTGAATTTAGGAGCCGAGCCTTGAAAATATTGACGTTTAATCAAATATCCTACTCGCACCTTAATTCCAGTTCGTAACCCAATTTAATTCCTGCCACCTTCTTTAATACGATCATCATCACGAGAAACTTTAATTTATTGTCATCAGATTTATTTCCGTACACAAAATTAGAAGTAAATCGGTTGGATAGATGGATGAAACAACATATACACGATGTCTACTTTGTTACAAGTCAAAGTAAAGAGACGTGTTTTAAAAATAATAGAAAATACAAAACTCAGTTTAAGTTTAAAACAGAACTTACGACTTTTATTAGGTGTAAAGCCTGTCATATCATCTGAAATTAATTACAAGATAGATACAAGTTGTGTGCTAATAATAGAACATTGCATAGCTTCGTACAACATGATGTATTATGTATTATACAATACATTTATGTGACGTATTAGCACTTGCACTCCAGTAACTTGGCAAGTTAATAAGGCATTGGGTTAGTTACAAATTACCTGGGCTAACGTACAACGTGTATTAATAAGTATCTAAGTACTTGTACGTGGTACTTGTATATATAATTCAATTATATTTCAAAATAAAAGTCAGTTCTGGGTATTTTCACGAGGAATTTAATTTAGCAACGCAATTGAACTACATGATTTCCACATTACCCTCTGATGATTTAAGCGCGGGATATTAAATTCTTTTGTTGTTTGTTGCAGGAGAGGAATTTAAAAAGCAGAACATGGTAGGTACGGAAACTAATATAAATTCATTGATTTGTTTAAAATACAAAACATACGTATACCTTATAACGCAAAATCAGAAATAAAGCTCTTTGATAATATAGTTTTATAAAAATGTATTTTATTATATATGACTTATGAGACAAATTATAAATTTTAATGTTTATTGTAAGAATGGTTTTAGTAATAAATTGTTTATAATATAATTGAAGTTTTTAAAAAGTATTGGGTAAATATTAAAACAGATTATGTGCTTGAATTATAAAAAATATAAAGAGAATATGTAGTTTAGTTATATTTCGAAACATTGGAGGCTTTTTCTCTGATGAGTATTGATAAATATTATGAGGAAAAACGTCTGCTCTGCTAAAGTTCACTAACCAAAATCTATTAAATAAACCTATTTACAAATCCCATGCAAATTATTTAAATTTTAATTAAGAGTCTACTTTACATAATAATTCAATTGCTTACCGTAAAATGTAAATGCTGTTCAGATATAGCAATGAGGGAACAATAAAGGACTACAGCTAATCATTACTAGTTTCTTATCTCTAAATAAGGTGCTTTCAATACGTTAAGTTGTACTTTGTGACCGTTAAATATTGTTTAGTTAAAGAATTTCTTTCTTTACCTTCTAATGCAACATTAAATTCCCCAAAGGTATAAGAACTTCTTTTACTGCACACATTATATTAACATGTGAGAAACTTAAACATCCATATTTAAACATTTAAACATCAATATTTATTTATAACTAAACTAGTAGTACCCCATGCAGTGTTTCGTACTCCCTCATAGTAATTTTTCCAAACATAAATATTTAATAATTTCTTTTTAAATGTATAGTATTGTTCATAGCCTCAAATATAAGATGGTTATTGATTTTAAATGTTATAACAAATACTTTAAAATCCAAAACAATCATTATTTATTTCTCAACGTACCCCTTTTTTAAAGAATTAAATCAAGTGTTAATAGTTAGCTGGTAAACCACTGAGAAATATGATGGTTTTACATTTGTTTTAGTTTTACATGCTAGTTTAAACTAATAGATCAAACAGTAGTTTATTGTGCCTGATATATTGACCACAATAGTAACATTCCACCATCCAAGCTGCGTGTTTTAAATGGATAAAAATAACTTTTTTAATTATTTATAATTATCAAATTTACTTTAAATAATGTGTTAACTTAATTAAAATCCTCTTAAATTTGAAGTCAGTTTAAATATGTTTCAGAGAACGTGAAGTTCTACTAAATATTAATTATTTATTGTATACTTATTATTGTTATACTTATTTTACAGGTTACGTCACACTTAACTAACAACTGAAAGAGACGATCATGCATCTATATGTATAAAGTTAATATATATATAAATAGTTTTTGAACCATGTTGGTTAGTTATTTCTTAGCCGTTATAATTAATAGAATTAGATACCTTAAAGGGAGCACAACATTTTATTATTCTCTGGAGATCGTTGTAAAATAATATACGTCCCAGAAAATAGTCCTAGTAAACACACGACAAGACTAAAGTAGTTTATATTAAAGTGGTTTAATTAGATTAATTTTAATATCGTCTAGAAGGAATGCTAGGGTAGAAATGTTTGCCTTTATTTTTGAATAACATTTTAAAATTAAAACTGCATAAAATTAGTTTACACAAAGCTTTAGTATAAAGGATAAACTTAAATTTATCTTTGTAATAAATTTATTATTTGTCAACAATTTACTAAACACAATTAAATATTAGGAAAAATATCAACATTTTTGCTGATATTATTTGTGTAAAAAAGATAACGAAAAATAAAACTACAAATATATTTAAATTAATAATTTTTTAGATTTAATCTGTGACGCTTAAGTTTGTATTTAATAACGGCAACATGAAATTCGTTAATTGACATAAACTTCTTTTATAAATTTGGAGTTAGTATTGTTCTAAAAATGTGTTTCGATTGAGTTAGTAGGCCTACATGTTTGGTTACGTGGCAAAACATTCAATTTAAACAAACGTTGTATATTTTGTAGATACAGACAAAGATTTCACCAATTTTACTTTTGAAATTTTTAGCTATAATTTCGTTTATCTACAAAGTTTATCATGAAATAGCATTTATTTACAACCAACATAAATAATTTATAATTTCGTCTATTCTAATATTATAAAGAGGTAAAATTTGTTTGTTTGGTTGTAAGTAGTGGGTATTTCGGAACTACTAAACCGATTGAAAAAATAGTTTTACTAATAAAAAGCTACACTATCCCTGAGTAGTATAGGCTATAATTCATTTTGATTTAAATATTTTTTATTTCAATATTTGTAAATTTAGTCAAATAAATCTTAGGTTAGGCCTAGACTGATGTCCCAACACTTATATTTACATTTATTACCATAACAACCAAATTAATAAAATAACAGATAAAACAGCTGTTTGTTCCAATATTTCCATTAACAGATGATTTCAAACTTTGAAGCAATTATTTATATTTCTAACTTTTATTTTAGGTTTTTATTAAAGTGTAGATCTGAGCCTTGTTAGTTCTTTTAACCTTTATTATAACTCCTGTTGTAAAACATCCGAAATAATTTGATTATTTAAAAACTTAGCTTTGGGAAAATCCTACACATTTATTATAAAAAAAAAAACATAACATGATTATGTGTATAGAAGGTTCCAACGGGGTTGGTGTACGGAGCACGAAGGGGTTTCCATTAGTATTAAATAAATTTACATATTTCCTGAATATTGACTTTAAATGGATTGAAAAAAATAGAAAGAATATTTTTTAAATGAAACATTTTTCTATACAAGATTCAACATACATGTTTCGAAATTACACTGAGCGTAAGCCGTAAACTTTATGTTATCGCAACTTGACCTAGATTTTGTCTACATATTACCAGAGTTGAACGTGTTATTTATTTAAAAGTACCGTATTATAAATGGCCGATTGCATTGGTGTTTTGATTTAAAAGAATTTATTTTTACAACGACCCATACATTTTTTAAAACAATTTCAATTGTTAAGCAGCATTTGTTTTAATGGTAGGAGATACATTGCTACGCTCTTGTAGGCGTTTTCGAAAAAAAAAATTAATTTTTAAAGTTGATGCAGGGGCGATTGAAAAGAAAGATTTTGTAAACTTATGAAGAAATTATTAACGGCATTACTTACTTGTTCCAATGAATGTTATTGAGGATCACTTCAAAAACCAATATATTTTTATTACACACACAAATTAATTTATATAAATTGACAATACATGAAACAATTCGTACAATTCAATTTTATGAAATCCAATTTATTTTGTTGAAAGTTTGTGCATCTACTTAGTTTTTTTTCTTTTAGTATTTACAAGATAACTTGTTACAAATAATATTAACACGTAATTTATTTGTATAATTCGGTTAAAACAACTTATATTGGAAAAGGTGGTAATAATAATAGAACTATTTAAAAATGATTCGATATATTTAGATTAATGGACAAACAAATAATAATAAAATGATTTTTAGTTAGTCCCATGAGAAACATTAGCCGAAGGTTCTACTAATATGCCACACATTTATGAATGTAGAATTCATTTAGGTTAAGCTGTACAAGAACCTTACAATGTAACATTTGTAAGATTGCAGATAGCTCTAACTGACTTACATCTAAGGTTGCACAAATTTAGTATTTGGGAGTATGGGTTAACTTTAAGAATTTATAAATGCATAAACTGGTATTTAATTCAATAATTTTCTGTTGATTTATTTTTATTGCTTTAATTTTAAAAAAAATTTAATAAACTGATCTACAGTGATCAGTTTATTCTATCCGAAGAAAAATATCGGTGGTGCCTGGAAATCGAAGTCTGTTTATGCCTGCTCAGACTTACTGTTAATAGATGAATGTAAATTGCCCCAAATGTTTATTGATCTGGTAAACAAATTAATTTTATAATTTTAATTCACAATATTGTGCTAATATTGAAATTCTTTCTAATATCATTTACTGAAACTAATTAATTTTATTTTAAATGACAGACTATAAATGTATAAATTTACTTAAAAGCTCTATATTTCTTCAAATACATGTTTAATTCAAAAACTACTGCAAGCACATTAACCACATTCTTTCTTCCAACACAATCAGTTTATAATTAAATTTTGGTAAATTTGCTAAATTAATCATAACTTAAAGCTAACGTAGATAAAATAAAAACTGAACACAAAATCTCACAATAAATACCTTTACTAAACTCAAACGCGTTTCAACGACAATGTCGGAATCCTCAGTGATGCATGGGCTAGAGTAACCAAACTATAACTTCATATGGTTACAATAATTAATACTAAAATCTCCATTCGCAATAGAATAAGTGAATGCAAGCTATATTGTAGCTAATCTAAGTGTTTACAAATAGAATCAGACAACTTTTTTCGAAAGTTTACTGTAATGTATTCAGTGTCCGTTAAGATTGTATCCAACGGACTTTTAACCAATATAAAAACTATGTTATGGCGTAATGTCTACGCCATAAATCGTTTTATAAATGCAATAAAGTGATTTATCCAGGCAGATCGCACCACTATCCTCTAACGGCGTTTGTTCTCCCTTAACCGCTTTATTCCAAGTCAGATCTACACTCACCACAAGTTCAAGGTCTTCCAGCCTGATCAAGTTTTGTTATAATTAAGCACTATATAATTATTATTCCGTTCCTTGTTCAATTAGTTCAATAACATAACAAGTGTTATTCAACACCCTTGTTAAAAAAACCTTATATTTAGTAAACAATAAATCCATTAAAAAAATTTGAAATAATATTTCTCATGAGTCAAGCTCGATTATATTTATAAATAAATCCATTAATATCAAATCTGACCTAAAAATAAAGCAATAAATTTTACCGGAATTTAGAAAATTAATGTAAACATCTGGTGCTGTCAGTTTATTAATTTTCACCAAGAATGGAGAGTTTAATTAAAAAATGTACGTTTTGTATAATGGAACTCTCCATCGTCTTCAGTAAAATCTTTACAAACAGAAAGCAAAAGTCGGACGACAATGAGATCAAACAACTACACATCACGGAGCACAACCTATACCCTTTGTCAGTTCAGGATTATAAAGTGACATTGTGACAGCACAGTTTAAAGTCAGAATTCAATTTCAATGTAACTTTTAATTAAATGTAACTAAGACTAATCTTATTGCGCATGCGTAAGATCTAACAATATACATTGATTAAAGACGTAGTCCTAATGACGTTGAGACTTGTGAGTTATTGCGTGAGATTAAATCATGTTTGCATGTGAATGTGTGAATTAAACTGAGGATTTAAACTTCCCTTACCAACACACGAGATCACCTCGTACATAATATTAATATAAATCATGTTGGTGTAATATATCAGTTGACTAAGGATAGTTTCAGATATTTTGCCATTTTGTCAGGGATAGGCCTATATGAGATTTCCACAAAAGAACTTATCACCATCCTCACGTAATTAATCATTTAGCGTTGGAATAGTTGCAATAATAATCTATTTGTTTACAAAACAAAATAAAATATGTATGCCTCTACTGCAGTGAAATAATTTATACTTTCATTTACAAACTTATGAAGAAGAATGTTTAAAACAATACTATGTTTAAAAATACCAAACTTTGGAGATGTATTATACTTTAGAGTATACTTTAGAGGTATGAGACTATCGTCTCATTCCATTTTTGACTAGAAGTAAAAATATTTCACTGTATCTTAAAACTTAAAGCATTGGAACAATACGACCTGACCGCGGCTAACTTCACAAAAGTTATGGTCCCACAGACTGAGGATTTCTTTCGCTGCGTAATTATAACGACACTACACTGGATTCCACGTTCACCGTGCAGTACAGAGCGCCCATAAGCCATGCTATCCATACGACAGTCTCAGCGATAGTAGCCAACAAAAAAACATCAACTCCCATGCAACGTTCGGTCAGTTGACGCAACCCTCACGACAATAAACGTAATGTTCGCTTTAATGGTAGTAGAACGTCTATTCTCCAGTAAGACCTGTACTGTAGGTGAACGTGTAGATAGCTAGTCGAACGTTGCTAAAGTTTTCAATACATCTGCTCCGCTTTGTATTTTATAGTTTTGCAAGCAAAATAACGTGTACCTTCCGAGATCACCAGAACTAACACCGTAACAAAATTATTGCGTGAGGAATTAAATTAAATTAAAAATAATGTAACAGAACAGTCCACGAACTCTGGTTGAAGAGAATTGATAGTGAAATTTATACTTTGCCGAGTTAAACATACTGAGTACATACTAATGTATGTATACATTTAATTTAAACGTATCAAAGTTATAAATATATATATATATATATGCTATTATCTATATCATACAAACATATTAGTTAATTTCGCATCACAGTTTTATATAGGACTAGCTGGCCCGATCGGCTTTGCTCCTATAGACAAATCAAAGTTAAATTTATATTAACAAAAAAAATATTCTATCAATAAGTATACCACACTATGTATTTCTTATGGGGATTTTTAGTAACTTTGACCCCCAAACCCCCCTAAAATTTCGAATTTTTTGAAAACGTTTCTTACCGAGCACCTAGGGTCCTAGAGGAAGCCACATACCAAATTCCATTCCAATCCGTACGGTGGTTTTGGAGAAATCGTGATTTAGTAAATTTGACCCCCCAAACCCCCTAAAATTTCAAATTTGTTTAAAAACTTTCTTAGAGAGCACCTACGGCCTTAGAGGAAGCTACATACCAAATTTCTTTCCAATCCGTTCCGTGGTTTTTTTAGTACCTTTGACCCCCCCCCCCCC
>JAGFPH010001176.1:161008-181928 GCA_018207615.1 Philaenus spumarius
TTTTTGAGTACGCCCACTTTCGTATGTTGGTATATCTGCTCCCCCTCCAGTCGACTCGTCTCTAGCCAGCCCTCTCCGCTGTTCCGTTACCTTATCTCGCTCCGCGCAGTTTTGGATATGGAAAATCCTTTTCTACTGTAACTCCTCCAGGGTTTTCCCGATTTTCTTGAGAGTGACATTTTTGAATTCAGCTCGTTGTCTTCTTTACACACGAACTCGAGTGACGTTTGTACGATTCTTGGTTCGCGTACACGATCCGAGCGCGTTTTTCCGCGGCGATTTTCCCCGGAAAAGTCTTTGTTTTTTGTTTTTCCCGGTTTTTTGTTTACACTTCTTTATGTCCTTTTGGTTTGTGTTAACTAGCCGGATTTTCACTTTGTTTCTGCTTCTGGTTGTCTTACCGTGGGGTTAGGGAGTTAAACGATTTTCTACAAACTTGGGTTTTACTTTACTCCCGAAACATATTTTAAATACTGGATTATTTTTACATAACTACGTTATCAACCTACTATTTACCATTTTGAGTCAATAAAATTTATAGTTTAACTTTTTACTTTGCTGTAAAGGTGCAAATTCTATCACCTTTTTCCTTTCATAAATTTCAAGTTTTTCTTTTTAATTATAAATTATGTTTATCATTACTAAAACTTGTTTTGGTTAGAATTTAAAAAACTTTCTTTTTTACCTACTTTTTTATTATTTGAACTTAGTGGATTAACATTAACTTTTTTATTTAACAAAATTTCGCTAAAACTTATTTCACCTTTATTTTAGGCCTTCTTATGAAAAGCCTAAAAAACCTTTTCTTTTTCAGTTTATAGGAATATTTAATTTCTCCCCATACTTTAATAGCTTGTATCTTAAGTAACTTTGTGATTTTATATTATCTAATTTTGCAGTAAATACACCCGTGGTTAGCGTAATGCATTTCCTGAAGATACTTGTTTTTTATTTAATTCCTGGATTTTGGCTTCCCGAAATAATATTTAAGTATTTTTTACAAGTTTTTATTCCTTTTCGAACAGGCAGGGTCCAAGAGTTTAACTTTGCCAGATAACGACCCTCCCGCGTCAACATGATTGTCGCGACCTACATGCGGCTTTAGCCCGCGGTAAGTCCGGACTATTCAAATTTAGTAGTATTTATAAACGGCCTGTCCGTTGTAGTATATATAATGTGTATTATATAAGAAATTAGTTTATTCATGTTTCACTAAAGATGGTGATTTTCTAACTCATTGTGTGTGGTAATTTGTAAAACAATAATACAGATTCTAGTTCTGGCGATATCTTGTTTAGAACAAAAACTGCACATATTTTTTTTAAACATATTTTTTAACACTAGTCCAACAAATTGTTTGCATGTGTATTTTGTTTTACACATTCAATTTTGCTCTCCTTGACTTTTTTATCAAACGAGTTTGTTTATGTGGTATTGAAATACCTTATACGCCTGCATAATAATGTTGATATAATCTTTCTGTATTGAAGAAACTTGTATTGTAATATTTGTTAGACTGTCAAAAATAGTAGCAACAATACAAATTAACCTAATTGTTTTGTTTTTTTTTAAACGTGATCGTTTAATATGTTGGATTAAAATTAAAAAAATTTAAATATCTTTCACCTTAGAGTACTTGAATATATAATATAATATGTGAAAATGTAACTAAAAGTAAATTCAATGTATTCTTCCAAATTAAAACATATTAATTTAAACTTTTTTGAAATATTATATATTTAAATACTTTTATTTATGAATCGAATGTTTCTAAGTATTCATTATTTGTTTCAAATCAAATATGTATTAGATCCTAAACGCATAATAAAATATTAATTTATTAAGCTGAATGTAGTTTTTTTTGCGTCCATCATAAATGCACAAAAATATGAATTTAGAGTTACATAAAAACTTTTTGTGTGAACAGGTTAATGTGAACAGGAATGAATTTTTAGAGACACACAGCGCAGTCGCCCGTGAGAAATTTTTTTTGCAACAGTTGAGTTGGTACTACTCTTGAGAATTAAATATCGGTAGGGGGGGGGGGGGTATTACATGGTTCAGTTACCTTTGTTTGCCTAATGAGAGTGCTTATCATGTGTTTGCAAGTTTACAGTTTTGTTTTATAAAAATGGCGTATAGTGAACAGCGAGCGAACATTAATTGTGTGTTTTGCTTTAAAGTCACTTTCTGAAACTCTTGAGTTGTTAGTTCAAGCATACGGAGACGAGGCGATGAAGAAGAGTCAAGTTTACGAATGGCACAAACGTTTTCGTGAACGTCGCACAAGCATTAAAGATGACCCTCGTAGTGGATGAAAACATTGATGTTTCCACCTCAACCATTGATGAAAACATTGAACTATTACGGAAACTTTTACGTGAAAAAAGAAGACTAACGATTGATGAAATCGCGTTTGAGTTCAATTTATCACACGGTAGTGTAAACATTAAGGTAGGGCTACACATAGCGGGATGGGACAGGGACGGGATATTTAAGTATTTCCCGTGGGGTGGCTACACATAGAGGGAAAGGACACCGACACGGACATGCGGAACGATGCGCGCGCAGCTTCCACACCAACGACGATCCCGCCATTGTCATCATAGAAGAGCAGTGTTCAACCTGTTCTACGTCTGATTCTGACGAAGAGTTTTTATTAATGTGCTTGTTTGATGGAGAAAACAAGAGAAAAGGAAAATTATGGACTCATTCAATAAATGAAAAAAGAGAGATTAGTAAATTTTGTTATTTACAGTATGGTAAATCCAAGCAAAGATACATAGACTGACTCACGGTTACTTGAACGATAATTAGTTACCAAGATTCATATAGTTTATATATTATATTTATATTGTTAAGTATATCATTGAGTGACGCTTGGTAATGAAGATAAGAAGCATATAGAGTGGACATCTTTCCTATTTATCTATACAGGGTGTTAACTAAAAACACCATCCATACATATATTGTAGTATTTACTGTGTTGGTATAGGATGCCGGGTTGAACAAACCAATTAGTACACATAACTTAACTGTTATCTTTCATCAGATTAAGATGAATACTACAATATTGTATTTACATTTGTTGTCATTACTTTTTCACTTAGCTATTAGCCTTCATCCGATTGTTTTGACAGTTACACTATCCGATAGGGAATCAAAAGGGCTACAAAAAAGGTATTTTGTCATTTTTCGTTAAAATGTACGGTTTTGGAGTAATTTAGGTTTGTAATATTCAAACAGCCGCCATTTTGAAACGCATGATTGGATTTAATCCTTTATTTTTCTTGAGGTATATCATTGTCAGGTTAAACTTCATACCAAGTTTAAACTCAATCAGTCAAACCGTTCTCTTGATATGAATTATTTTGTACAAAAAACAAAATGGCGGATATCTGCAAAACGAAGCTTTTTCGGACCTATGTTTATAGGAACTTTTTTCTTACTTTTTGTATGAGAAATCATATCCCAAAGTCCTGAAGGGTTTTTAGTAAACACCCTGTATATCTGTCAACTTATATTTACAAAAACTCCCGATCTGCCTTGGGCGATATACTATGTCCCGTCACGGCGTGACTACACATACCGGGACACGTACAGGACAATGGCGAATCGATGCTCTTCCGACCATCCATCCTCCACTGTGAATGACCCGACCCTATCCCGTCCCTATCCCATCCCTGTATATGTAGCCACTTCCATTACATTACATAGGAAGCATAAATCAGCAAATGTCCCGTCCCAATCCCATCCCTATCCCATCTCGCTATGTGTAGCCGTAGCTTTATCCTTCATGATCTTTTTAACATGCATCGATTTTGTTTGCGTATTTTTCCAAAAATGCAGATTGCCGAACATAAAGCAAATCGTATTTTAATGGCTGGTGAGTTAATTGATATGGCCAGTTCAGATCCGGATTTTGTTTAAACAATTTTAAGTGGTGATAAAACATGGTATTTTCTCTACGACCCTCAAGCAAAACGTCAGTCCTCTTAATGAAAAACGAAAATATCTTTAAGGAAGGAAACATTTAGCATTGTAACGGGATTGAAGCATTTAGGAAACATTGAGAACGGGAATTGATTTGTATTCCCGAAACGTCGTGTTTGATTATTTAACACACAAATGATGGCAAATGTCCGAACAAGTAATTATAATAAAAGAAACATTTAGCTTGGACAAAAGCAAGGGAAAATGATGCTGTGTGTGTTTTTTGATTACAAAGACATAATTCACCAAAATGTTCATTCCAAATGGATAAACATTGAACAAAGAACTTTACTTGGAAATTCTTAGGTGCTTAAGAGATGGCAAGAAACGCCCTGAAAAATTAGCGGGAAACAATTTAATTGTGCTTCATGACAAAGCCCCTGCTTATCGGTCCCTGTTAGTACCTAGCCTAGAACATCCAGCCGATGCTGAGGCTGTCAAGCAAAATGGCACGAAAGCCATGAAAGGACTTTAATAAAATGAGTTTAAATGGTGGTTTGAAGTGAAAGTGTGTTGCAAAAGGAGAGTATTTTAAAGGAAAATAAATTTATAAGTTTTTAACTTTGTTCAAGAAATGAATTAAACCAATTCCGGAAACTTTTTGATTCTAGTAATATATCATATTTTAATTTGTTTGTAGTTTACGTTCTAAAGCACCATCTCAGTTATCGTTTATCAGTTTAACCACCTGACTACTTATTGTTCCTGCATTTTGTTGTAGTAAAGTTCTGTTGATTTCATTTTCATAAAATGGCTTAAAGAAAATACCAAAAACACAAAATAAAAGTAGAGATTTGAAACTGTATCTACCACAAGTATTTTATTTTACTAATGGTTTCACCTTATATCGTGAATTTTTATTTAGACGTGTGTACAAGATTGCTTTGTAACAATCGATTAATTTGAATCGATTAATCTTAAAGTCGAGTATTTTCGAGGACAACTTCTGATCTCGGCGAGTAACTATTTCCATACAATACTCTTCATTCGTATACTTTTTCATTTGTAACTTCGATAGTATTTTATCATTTAGAGACTACACAAAAGTATTTAAGTTATAAACTTCCATTTGCATCAACCTTTTCGTAATCCGACAAGGAGATTGTGTAGCAATGAACCTACTGTACCATTAGGTTAAAATATACTCTCAAGGAAGTTATTTAACTGATTATAGACGCTAAAAGTTTTTGTTTGTCATTTTTTTTTTAATTATTGTTACTGTCATATCGTTTTCTTTAATTAAATTACAAGTGAAATAAAAATATGGACCAAGACCGGGAGTTGAACCCGGGACCTTTACGTTTCCGTCGTAACGCTCTACCAACTGAGCCACTCTGATCACTTCAGATATTGGTCGATGTTATCTCACTTGTACGGTTTTACTGCAATTATTGAACTAACAGACCGAATAACTCGTGTATACGACATTGAAGACAAACTTAATTATTTTTTTCTTCTTCTTTTTTGCAGCTTACAGTGGTGTTATTATTTTTAATATTATTACTATTGTTATTATTATTATTCTTTGTCTGCAACGAGTCTTTCTAGTCTTCTTAGCTTATTCATACAATTCTAATAATTTCACAAATATTACAAATTAAATAGTAATTCATTTTAATTTTACAAATAATATTATTTTATCATTAAACTACTTGCATAAATTTTCCTGATATTTTTCTCTCAAATAAATTTACAGACAGTTTACTTTAGCTTGGGGTACATTTACTAGTGCAAACTTGACTGTATATTAAAAACTCAAACGTTATTGTATGTTGAACTTTTAAACTTTTGAGATAAAGTACCTAATATATGATGTAGGTTTGTTCTGAGAATATATATATAGTTCTAAAAAGTAAATAATATGAGTAGATCCTCACACTAAGGATTGGTTTATCTCCTGCAGATGTAGTTCTCGAAATAAAATGTTTTCTTGTAAAAACGTTTCCCTCGTAAACTTTCATGTGTTTGTCCTACATATTTGTTTCTGAAAAAAATAACTTTCAAGGTATATTTGTTGGAAATGGCTTTAGTTGTCCATTAAAGGGGAACGCTATAAAACGTTCTATTCCTTAACAGACAATACTATATTGCAATAAAGAGTAAACTAGCTGACCCTGCTGACCCGTGTGAATATTTCGCAAATTATGAGTAGGCCTACACATACCTGATTTAACACGTTGATTTTATTCAGTTAACTACTGTCATTTATTTACGTTGGTTTATAAATTACAGTTTCCATATAGAATCTTAGATTGTTTAAATCTAACAGCTGTCATGCTAGTTAACAGATTTTTTATAGATGGCGCCTTACATTTGGAACCATTTGAAGTATAATATAAAAGTTTTGTAAATCAATATTTGTAACAAAAACATGAGTTTTAAGCTGTTTGTCTACTTTGCGTCAATTGCGGGGAACATAAGCTTTAAAATGTAACATAATATGATGTCCGAATGATTAATTTTGACGAAGAATTATGGAAAATATCACTTAGCGATAAAAAAACTCATTTGAGAAATAATTTATTATAAAGATTAAGCAAAAATAAAAATTTCGCAAAATTTTAAATTTAAAAAATGTAAAAAAATTAAATTGCCTCATATTAAATCTGACTTGTGAGATAAAAATATCTATTTGACTCCTAAAATACTCAATCCCAACTATTTACTATTTACTTCTTTAAGAACTAGACACACACAGGACACATTTGTATTACAATTAAAACTATGAAAGACAGCTGAATTCTGGAATTCAAAACCCGTAACATACGATATTTAATAAATCTCGTTTTTGATTCAACTCTTTATTTTTATGACACCAAATTTATTCAAGTAACTCAGTTGAAAGAAGTTACCTGAATGATATAAACTTGGACCGAATGAATACATTAAAGCCAGTGATCTAGTTATAGTTTCTCAGAAAGAAACTTGTATAACATTACAAGTTGTTTTAACCTAATCTACTTCCTCCAAGTTCGTCTTTAGTTCTGGAAACACAATAATGTTTTTTATTATTATCTTCTGTTTTTGCTAAATAGATTTTCGTAATATACAAGTTTTCTGTATTGATTATCATGTCAAACCTACTGCAATCTAATAGAAAACAAACATTTTAACAAATATAATAATTAATTAATTATTTACTTTGTCTATGTTAAATATTAAAAAGAAAGTTGAGTTTGATTTGCTTTTGTAAATTAAATTTGTAGAGTTTTCTATTCTTGTATTTTAAATGATTTTATATTAAAAATAAAATGAAGAAGGATAGAATAAATAGTAGACATAATTTTTAGATTCCGTCGGAAAAAAAATATTTTTGTGTCGCATCCCATAAAAACTGTTATTGGATCATTGATTGCTTTTATTTTTTTGTTTCTATAGATATAAGAAATCATTTGAACACCAAATTTCTACTGTATGATAGATAGATAAAAGTTAGGGCCTATACTTTATTAGCACAATACATTTATAAATATATAATTTCTTACATTTTCCCTTCTTTTAACCAAGAAACAATCAAAACAGGTGATTTGTAAAACAAAAATACAAATAAATTAACTTTGCTTACTTGCTACTGCTTACTAAAAATTCATATACTGGGTAGTATACCTTTTTTAAAACCTCTCGCTGGCGCTTATCATACAAAGAAAGACTCATTCTCCCATGCTTGAAATAACCTAGTTTCATCATGAATTATAACTTTGAGTATGTTGGTCCCGAAAAAGTTAATGGTTTTATTCAGGTAGGAATACCGTCCTAGAATATTAATAATTAAATATTGATGGAATGCCTATAATTATTTTTTAGTTACAATGGACTTTTACCAAGAATACGTAGATGGGCTACCCGGATGCTGTGAGTTTTTTGGGTGGCAACACAAGGGTTAAATCATGGTTCCATTTTAACCAAAATAATTTTTAGAGGTATTAATAATTCATTAATTGTTTTATTTTTTATAATTTCTGTAGTATCCTCAGCAAATAAAATACGATCTTTATTTATTGATTGCAGATGGTCATTAATACAAAGTAGAAAAAATCTGAACCGCTGACGTGAGTTGAACAAATTTCCAAAACTAAGTTTATAGGCCTATGTTTTAGGGTTTCAGCAAACAATTTGTTAAATAGGTCTATTCACGACGGTGATGAATAGCTGCAAAATGGTTCGCACGACATTCCGCATATTGGGAGTATCTTCAAACATAAAGCATTGCGTGCTTCGCACGCCATTCCACGTATTGGGAGTATCTTCAATACACAATGCATTGCGTGATTCGCACGCCATTCCACAAATTGGGAGTATTTTCAATATTTTCAATACACAAAGCATTGCGTGCTTCACACGCCAACCCCATAGTGGCATCCACCATATGGCTTTAAACCGGATACTTCTATGGTATTTTACGTTTTGATCGATTTTGGGGGAACCAAGCCAGCTATATTTTCGCGTAAAAAAACAAAATGTGCAGAATAACATCCTACATTTATATTTGTAGAAAACACTAAAAAAAAAAAATTATTCTCGTAAGAAAAATATAAAAAAGTAGTTACTTCCGGTCAAAAATCGTGCTTCCGATTGTTGGATTTTTTTTTTTGGTACACAACCAACATGTGTACCAAATTTGAACCAATTGGACTTAAAATGCGGCCGCGAGAGTGCGAACACATATATACATATATATGTATACACATTGTTTATATATACAAATATATATATATATGATTTTTAATGAATCCCAAAACATGTTCTTGGGACCATGATCGATGCTCATTTGCTACTCCCGATCTTGGGTCTTACCATAAGTGTCACTGCAATAGCTCATTTTTCCTATGGAAATTCGCTAATAATAAGGATCCCAGTACAGATTCTTGAGATACCACAATCGTAGTGTTTTCCAGCCCGAATTAATTATGTTTACCATTTTATTTTATAATTTATTGTTTTTTTATTTTCTACTGGTGAGGTAAGACTTAATAAGAGAGAGCTAATTTCCACCTATTCCATAGTCCATAAGCTTTGCCAGCAACACAGTATGATACACACAGACCAATGCCCTTGACAAGTCGCAGGACACACCCGCAGTGTCACACGACTCATCCACGAACTCGGCCACCTCACTTACAAACAGATCCAGTGCCGGTACTGTATTACAATTCTTCCTGAAACCGAATTTTAATTAATATATTTCAATCTCCTCTTAAGAATTTTCCAAACATCTTGGAAACGTTACACTGTACAGACACAGGGCGGAAATTAATCATACAGTTAAAAACACCATTTAAGTAGAGTTCATGATTAATGATTAATATTACATCGTGTGTAATGATCAATTCACCAACATGATTAATAACTTCTTGATAGAGGTAGTAAATTTATTGAATGTACACTTTACGTTTATAAATAACAAAATTCTAATAAATGTTGCTCGAAAAAGTAAGTAGTATTTCTTTTAAAAGATAACTATATTCCCTTTGTAAACTTTATTTTATATTAGTCATTATATTTTTTAATAAGTACTTTAACCATTATTGTAATAGTTAAACATATTTTACAATGTATTCAACGTTTTTTTTTTAATATTTACGTATTCAACGTATTTTTAATAGGGTAGTACTGATTTCAAACTAGTGAAACATGTGTGTAACTAGCTCTTGGGTATTTAGTGATTTTATGTGGTAAACAGTTGTAAATAAGATATTTTGTGAATTGCGATTAAAGACTGTGGATAATATAATGTGGTAGACATAAGTTGTTTAAATATTTGTATAAGTTTAAAAAGGAGATTTGACACATAGTGAGTTAATGGCGGCTATGGGTGCCCTTCTATATAGTAAATTGTCGTCTTTGGCAACGAAGGAAGATTTTAATGTAGTGGCTGAAGACATTAAAATTTTTTTAAATGAAAATGAAATTTTGAGGAAGGAGTTGCACTTAAATAAAGATAGAGAGAAACTCATTACAGATAGGTTAGATGATTTAGAGGGGCGATCTAGAAGAAACAATCTCATATTTAGAGGTATCAGACATAATAAGGGTGATGACTGCCTAAGAATAGTCAAAGAATTTTGTGTATATATGTTGCAATGTCATAGCAACCTTTGGATTAACCGCACACATCCCCTTGGAACAAGTGGGTTACTAATAGCGCACCTTTCAGACGATGCTGACGTCGACTTCGTAATGAGAAATGCAAAGAAGTTAAAAGGAACGGGTTACTTTGTCTACCGCGATTATACTAAAGAAGTAAGGAGAAAGAGAAGGCAATTGATGGCGGTCAGAGGAGAACTGGAACGACTAGTAGGCCGACTGCGGATGCCGATGGTATTTGATCGTCAAAGGACACCATTTCTTCTGGAACGAAGGCAGCCTGATGGCGGTACAGGAAGACGGCTGTGCAAAGATACGAGATCTGCTGAAAGTAGACCTATCTGCATTCATTCATGATTTGGAGGAAAACCAAAGACAGCAACAACACAACAACGGCTCTAGAGCAACAACGTCGACTGCAACGGTGGAGGAAAGGCGTGAGAAAGCAACCGCACCTATCAACAAACATCGCCTAAGAAAACCTCTAGAGGTGATGAATCAATTAGAATCCTATCGTACAATGTACACGGGCTAAGGAATAAAATCAGTGACTTTAAAGTTAGTTATTTTTTTGTTAGATTACGACATAATAATTTTGTTAGAAACTTTTATAACAGAAGTAGATTTTGATTTTTTAAGAAAATAGTTTAGTAATTTTAGGTTGAAATTAATACCAGCAATTAAGGAGGGTACTTTCGGGAGGCCTTGAGGAGGATGTTTAGTTGGAATTAATTTAAAATCCAATTTTGTAAATAATACAAATTTTGTTCATAATGATCCAGCTCATGCTGTAGAAGTTAAGTTGGAAGAATCCCATAATACTTGCATTTTACCCATTTATTTAAATTATAACTGTTGGGAAAGAGATTTCAGTGCATTATCAGATTATGTTAGTTCTAATTCAAACATTAGTTTTATTTTTATTGATGATTGTAACGCAAGAACAGCAAACAAACAAAATATAAATGTTAATCTTATTAGTAGTTTAAGCAATATTAAAGGATTTCGTGACTCTAAAGACACAATTTGCAATATGAGGGGGAATAAATATTTAGAGTTTTGTGACAATTATGGGCAAGTCATTTTGAATGGGCGCACAACCTCAGACGATAAAGGGCAATACACTTTTTTTAGTAAAGTGGGATCCTCTGTAATTGATTTAGCAAGTGTATTTCACTAAACAGTTTAGATTAGGTTAAGGATATGTGTGTAAAAGAATTTATTGGATCGGACCATCTACCAGTACAGCTCGAGATATATTCGCAATTAGATAATAATATAAAGGAAGTAAAAAGTTTTGCAATGTTACCTAAATTAATGTGGTCAGTATCGGATGATCGGTTTTATAAAAATAAGGTAGAAAGTAAATTAAACTTAGTAGGTTCTAACGAAAATGTGCAGGTAATGCTAGACGATATAACGGACATAGTGAGAGGGACTGCGCACCAGGGTAAACAAAATAGGGGTAAGAAAAGCGCGTTTAGGCTGAAAAACCAATGGTTTGACAAAGAGTGTGATAAGGCTAGAACTAAAGTATTCATATTATTAAATCTATAAAGGGGATACAATAATATTTATGTCAAAAAATTATATTTGGAAGCTAACAAGGATTATAGTAAAATAAGGGATTTGAAAAAGAAACAGTTTAACCAAGAGTTGATTAAAAAACTACAAAATGTTACGAATACAAAGGAATTTTGGGACGAATTTTAATCAAGCTATACTTTTGCAATGCAAATGTACAGAATATTGTGTTACTATATTTTTTGTTGCAAAATAAAGCATTTTTCATTTCATTTCATTTCATTTCATTTCCTTTCATTATTGTAATAGTTAAACATATTTTACAATGTATTCAATATTTATACTACTAAAGTATCGTACGTAATTCAAGTTCTTTTGTACAGTATATACTTCTTTTTTTATTCAACTTATCCTAAAGTTTATATAGAAATGTTTGAAATTTTCTAAATTTGAAATTTGTTGTCAATCAGTAAACAAATTGAATATAACTCACAATTTGTGGCTTGAATTTAAAAGCTAACACCTTTCCCGATTTTGAACACTAGAAAGGTGCCAGCACTGGTGGTTAATAACTCTCATTTTTCCTTAAATTTTCCCAGAAACAGTTTAGGTTAAGAAACAACCCAAAAACAGGTCCGTCAATTAATTATCAAATTAAATAAACTAAAAAAGTCAGAATTTCTTCCAATATTCAAATATTGTCCTATGAGACAACACGCAACGATCGCACAAATAGTGCTTATTAAACATATGTATTAATTACAAAACTGATAATATAAAGCAATAAACACACATTTTCCTTCAAGATTAATATCATACGACTTGTAACGAAACATTTCTGATAAAAAAAAAGTATAGTTCCAGTAGAGCCTTGATTAAGTGATTTAATATTGACCTAAGCAGATAAGATTAGACCTTACTAGAGTAATCTAAGATAATCAATAATTAGCGTAAGTACAGTGGGAGACAGCCACTATATAAGGAGCAGTGGTCAGCTCCAAGAGTCAGTCTTTCCTAGGCTGCCAACCCACAACGTCCTTCCTTCCCTTCAGAAACGGGAGCGAGCTGAGCTCCCTCTGAAACTCACTATATCCCCTTCAGGTATGGGAGCCTGTTGAGCTCTCTCTGAGACCTCCCTCTACCCCCTCAGGTACGGGAGCGTGTTGAGCTCCCTCTGAGACCTTCCTCTATCCCTCTTAGGTACGGGAGCGAGTTGAGCTCCCTCTGAGTCCTCACCTTCCTCATACATTTCCCCAAAGGACCACCTCCAAATCAATCTGGGAATACCACGAGGTAAATTTTCTGTAATAAGTCTTTTTAAAGCGATTTAATTTTTCATACCAGAGGCAATAATAAACCATTTGTAATCAACCAGTGTATTTATTTCGCGTCCGAACCCTGGATTATTTGTTCAACACAGCATCCTGGGCACATTTGCCTCATTAGGAAAAAAGCGTTACGGACTCACTATTTAAAACCCCATTTGGATTTAAACTCTAATATATGGTTAAGTAAACACTAAGGCATGCGCATAAGCTTTGGTTTAAAAAGTTTAACTAACAGATGTGCTGGAACTGAATTACAACTTTACTTTGTGTGTATAATTATATAAAAAATAATAGTTTTAACTCAAAAGTGATTAGATTAAGTTTTATTCAGGGATACATAGCTGCCAGATCTCATTGTTGGAAAGCTTCACTTTGAAAATTTATGACAAATAAATATTAATTAAACTATCTGTTGGTATTGCTTGTAAGGGTAATATAAATGAAGCTGCTTGTTACAAAAAGTAGGGAGATAATCAATGAAGTTTCCACAACAAAGTCGTCCACAATAATACAATAGAAAACAAATTAATTTTTGAAAATGTTATACTTCTTATGTGCATGTTAAATAGGAAAGCATAGATGCTTGAAAATACATTGAAATTCGTAGAAACTGCATAACAAAGATATAAAATACAACTAAATTTCTCCTTCTTTGCTGTGTTGCTTTCAATAAATGTAAAAGTAAATAGATTTATTTTATTTTAAATTCTGCTCACAGTCCTGTAGTTTGTTTACAACTTGGTGACGATCGTTTCCCCTATCCAGGCATTTTCGAACCGATAACTTTTATTGCATTTATCTAAACACGTCAGTTTTTTTTAATAACAAACATTAAACAACACATAAACACATATTACAACACTTATGATATATTTACAACACTTAAAATTTCGCATATTGTCACTATTTCATTAAAATTGCATTGAGAAAATCAAGTAACGTGTTATTGCTTGGTCTTAGCAATAAAAGATATTGGTTCGAAAATGCCTGAATAGTTAGGCGACACAATCTTCACCAAGTTGTAAACAAACTACAGGACTGTGAGCAGAATATTCAAGGAAAAAAAGGGATTTACTTTTACATTTATATATAACCCGTCCATAAAGCAAAATAACAATTATCACATTAAAGGTTTCTTAAAAGCTATACTTTCATTTATATTCCGTGAACGTCAACATCGATGTTAATTCTAAGAAAACAAATTTCTAACCGTGGTTCAAAACATGTTGACACTATCTTCAAGTCGTTTTAGTTCATTTATTTAGCTTCCCTTAAGAGAAAAGAAAATTAGATTTTCCAATGTAGCTCATTATAAAGGGTAATATGTTCCAGAAACTGGAAGTTTAAAAAATAACATAACCTTAAAATATTTATTTATAAGTGGCATATTTACATTATATTTTGAACTGAACAAAAACGTGAGACGCTGGAAATAATTTCAACAAGGTATTAAAGATCATAATATGTTTACTACAGTTACAACTTACCCCATCTTACACCATATTTAACTTAAAAAATATAGAAATTTAAGTTTACATTTAATTAAATTCGCAACAAATTTCAAGTTTTGAAAGTTCCTGACCAGCCACACTGTATGCCATCAAATTCTTGTTAGTTTTAGATGTAAATAAAAGTATGGACAAAATTAAACTTTCTCGAATGACTACGGAAATAGTAAAATAGTACCGAATCGTATGTTCTTTCTTATATTGAGAAAGAAACATAAACTGACGGACAGTCAAATTCAACACACGGGAAATAACAATAATGAGGATTGCATACATAAATCCACTAATCTATTGAACTGTTTTTTTCGGACTCTTAAATTTATACAGCATAACAAAATTATATTAGGCCTATGTACAGATTGCTCTCCACGTTTATTTAGTTTGGCTGTTTGTGATATCGCTGCATTAATTTGTATCTTCTGTTAAAGCTTTACGAAAGATAATTTCACAGTTCTTGACTATCCTACAGGCGACTTAGTCAGGTGACAAAAAGGGTTTTCTCATCTAAAATTATAATATGTGTTATATTCTGTTACAAAAAATTTAAAAACAAAATGTTTTGCATGTAAATTTTGTAAATAGAATTTACAGTTATATTAATTTACTTATCATCAACATCATTAATTTATGCAACATGTTTGTAAAGTATTATTTATGGACAGTATAATTTTATCTGAAGTGTTTGCAATAAAACAAATTGAAACTTGTAATGCTAATGTTTTATTATCCGTAAAGGTTGCATAATAACTTCCATACGTAAACATTTTTAAATGAAAACTTTAAAAGGAGAAAAGGAAAACATAATATCACTTGTTTGTCGGTTAATCACATTAAAATTTCTCACGAACGGAAAACTTTCCAAGCTGCAATTATTTGAATAAGTTATAAAGCGTGCTAACCTGCATGTATAAATAATGTTTTACTATACACCTTTAGGACTTTAATACATTATTGTACCCAGTCCAGTCCGGCAGTCCCGATGATGACACACCCATTGTTAAACGTCCCCTGAGGATATAGGGCACGTTGGAACCACATACAGCAGGTTATCTCATAAGGATTATAGCTGCAGACAAGGTTTTATAGTCATATCAAAGTTTGAAATCAAACGAGCTAAAATCCCAGATGTTATTATAAAATCCCAAACGTGCTAAATAATGTAATGTTATTATTGAGCTATGGAATGTGTTTTACAATAAAGACCTTCTCTGAATAAAGAGGTAAAATTAATGTTGCTGTTAGAATTGCAAAAAACGTAGTCTATTGCACGTTATATAGGCATATGGCGATATTTTAGTATGTGTTTGACTTAGATAAGAAAGAAACTTGTAATTTAAGAACTTAACACTGTTTTTCTGGAGAAGTGTTTAAAACTTCTTTAATATGATAAGTAGCCTATATATAGTTGACAAACTGTAATACTTGTATTATTTATTTCTATACAATAACCATTAAGATAATATAATCTAATGCATAATCAAAACTAATACAAATGCATAATTCTTTTTAGTTGTAATAAAAATTGTACTCATGTTTTTACTGAAATTTTGATTAACGTAATTAAACCTATGCTTGAGAATAATTACTATAATTATTAAGTTTTTATTAAATAAATTTGTATTTTATGTAAAATTTAGATATATTTAATAACAGTTTGGCCTTTATAGTTATTTATGTCTTAAGTTGCTTTATTCTTTTGTATAATATTTATTTCCACCATATTGTTGTTATTTTTTCGCAAGTCAACTCAGTATATTTATTAAAAAAAGGATTAGAGCCTTATTTTTATTAATATGTTTTTGGACAAAGTTTAGAATTATTATTAAACCATTAAACATTTTTTTAAATACTTTCAAAACGTTTTACTACAAAATCTACAAATGAAACATTTTAACCCTTTCGATGGGTTTTACCGAAATTTAAGAACAAATGGAAAAGTGTTTCAAATTGAAACTAAACTAAACTCATGACATCCATACTCTATAGTAATTAGCAGTTCCTCTTTGTCTATATTCTGTACAGTTTTCTACATCTCATGATTGCATAAACACTACAATTTATTTTTTATATATTTGTATTTATTGATTCAATACGATATATACTCAAAATATGCTAGTGTACAATATTCATAATTTTAAAATCACTTGTTATTTTACCAAACAAACAATCAGATGTCACCAATAGCTCCTGTGTTGAAACATATACAACTGAAAACAATAACATTATCTTACGATAACAATTTATGTACCTGAAGAATACGTTTTAGTAGCAAAACGGTCTTTATATATAACATCGGGAAAGTGAAAAAGGGTTTGCTGAAGAACCTATTAAGGTAATAATTTAATTTAATTATTACAATTAATGTCAACGGCTTTTGTAGTACAAGAAAAATTAACCAACGTAAACACTGTACATATTTTCTAACACAAAGTATGATTACTCTTGAATAATTATAGAGCTTAATTTGTGAGAAGATATCTTGATAAAATAAAAATTGAACACAAAATCGTACAATCAATACGTTTACCAACTTGAACGCGTTTCAAGGGCAATGACCCAATCTTCAATGATGCATGAGCTGAAAAAATCAAACTATAACTCAAATGAAGATGGCGACATTGTCGTGAGATTTTGTGTTCAACATTTATTTTATCAGGATTACTCTTAATTTTTTAAGAAATTTAAGAAGCAATTGCCTAAGCAAAATTGTTAAATGGAGGATGCTATATTTTATAAAGATGGGATTTTTTCACCGTACTGTTTAGTAAACTCAGGATAAATCAAGATCGAATTATTATAATAGAACATCCTTATTAAGTTTCGTTGGTTGTTCAACGAATATTTCTCCAGTTATTTGTACTTGAGGCTTGATCTATTACAAAATAAAGAACATATTATTTATTTTAATCTTTAATATGTTATGATGGTAAATTCGTACAGTAAAACCTCATTAATCCGGACTAATTGGGGCTCTAAGTCGTCCGGATAATTTAAAGTCCGGATTAAATGAAATAGCCTTAATATGAACAAAGGCACATAATGAAACACCTTTTATAGAAAACGATCTTGTATGCTGAGTTTAGTTGTATGTACAGACAATACGTTAATTCATAAAACATGTAGTAAAATGTATTACACTGTGAATATGAAAGGTCCATTCTGTTGACTTTAAGTTGAAATTTAGCTATTTAAAATTTAGCTGAATGTAATCTTTATAACCTGCAGTCAACTGACTGTCCGGATTAAAAGAAGTCCGTCATAATGGGGTCCGGATTAATGAGGTTTTACTGTACTTACTTTCCATGTGTTTTTTAACCGAATTTGTACTTATCATATTTATATCGATATGAAAATTGTTTTAATAATGTATTTGGGCAGTCCCAATAATACTATATAGTTACAACGATTAAATATATTTCATTAAACTTATAGAAGGTGTCGCTCAAAGGTTTTGAAAATTAATTTTGAGTGAAGTTATAAACACAACCTTGAATTATGCCAGGGGTATGAGTATAGCTGTTGTACATTCACATTATTATGGCTCTAGATGCATGCTGTATAATTATTATGTTTGATTCTGGGTTTGTTTTGGACAGGTGGTGTTTGTGTGCTTTGTTTAACTTTAATAAATATTTGATTTTAAAATGATACCTTTTCATACCCACAAATTATACACATGGGAAAATAGAATTAAAGAGTGCTACGGATTTTTTTTAAAATCAGTGAATGAACGAATAAAATACATCAAATATATGCCTACGTTCGGTGTAATCTTCTTAAAAAAAATTTCTTTCCAGGCATAATAGATTTTTAATTTAGTTGCTTGCAATTCAATAAATTCATTATGAGGCGCAAAAATGCATACAATCTCATAATCCATATTTACAACCAAACCCTAACCTTTAGTTGTTATGTATACACCTCTTAATGCCACCGACACCTTAAACACTTTATTTCAACAGTTTCACCATATTTGTTTAAACTTTCCCGGACTATTAATGGAGTCACATTTGTGGTAAATCTTCTGTTCTTCGACAGTCTCGAGTTGCAAGGTAAATAATGGAGTGCAATTTGTTTAGGTTTCCCTGCTTAATATTCCTAAACGACTTTGTACTCTCAACCCACTGTAATGTTTGCTCTGAAAATTCATTTTGTTGACAAAACCTTACTACTTGCACTTTTTTCTTGCCAATATTTTACAATAATTTCTAATGTCCAATGTGTAATATAGTTACGGATTTATTACACACCAGGCCAGTATAAGAGTAAATAATTATTGTAAACCAGCGAATGTGATTTACCTAGTGTACTCATCCACAGCTAAACTGTTAAAGATAAATTGGTATATTAAACAAAATAGATATTGACAAATATTATTTTAATAAAACAAAAACTGTTTGTTAATGTCACTCATAGGCAGCAAAACTTTGGAAGTTTTCTTCAAAGTCAATTTTAACCATTATATGACACGTGATTCGAACACATTAATCATTCATAGTCAGGTAATGAAAATACTATAACACTCAACACAAAACAAAACAAAAAATAACATTATTTCATATAACAATAATAAACAATTAGTAACATTTACCTTTGTATAAAACATAAGATGCAAAGTGCAGATACTCGAAAAAGTGAACAAATTAGAAGGGTTATTCTGATATAATAATGGGTTTAAATACTTACAGGTAGGTTAAATGGGAACTAAATGGGAAAGATAAAGGAGGATGACTTTTTTGATCAGATTAGGTTTTGGAAGAGGACAGGTAGGTTAAACGGGAAGTAGATGGGACAGATCTAGGGGGAGACCTTCTGATCTGATAAGGTTTGAAAATAGGACAGGTAAGTTTAATGGGAAGTAGATAAGACAATTGAAAGGCTTTATTTTTGATCTGTTAACGTTTGTAAAGAGGACGTGTAGGTTTAGAGAGAAGTAAATTAAAAAGAAAAAAAACATTCTGATCTGATTGGGTTTGTAAAGAGGACAGGTAGATTGAACGGAATGAATCTGGGAAAGATGAAGACGGAGGACCTTCGTGATCTTAAGAGGTTTGTAAAGAGGAAATTTAGTGTTAGGGAAAAGTAGATGGAACGGATGAAGGAGGAGGAACTTTCTTTTATGGTAATATTTTTAAAAAGGACATTATTTGGGTTAAACGGGAAGTAGATGGGAAAGATATAGTGGGAGACTTTCTGATCTTTATTAAAACACGAATAGAGGACGTGTTGGTTTAGGGGAAAGTAAACAAGAACGATGAAGAAGAAGGAACTTTCTGATCTTTTGAGTATGGAAAGAAGAAGGTAAGTTAAGTGTTAGGTGGATGGGAATGATGAAGGTGGACTAACTTTCTGATCTCATAAGGTTTGTAAAGAGGAAATTTCAGTTAAGATGGAAGTGGATGGAAAGATGAAGGAGGAGGAACTTTCTGATCTTATAAGGTTTGTAAAGAGGACATTTAGTTTAAGCGGGAAGTAGATGGGAAAGATGAAGGAGTAGGAATTTGACATATTATTAGGTTTGTAAAGGGGACAGGTAGGTTTAAGGGGAAATATATAGGAAATGTAGTATTCGGGATAAGGTAATCGGTAAAAGACCCTTTGAATTTTGCTTGCACCCGAATAAAGTGGATTAAAATTTTAGAAAAATGCTTTGATCAAAAGGGAAGAGAATTTAACAACCTCATGAAAATTTAACAATAATAACTCCTGGAGTCCTAACAGATCCTACTGTTCCTGTTAAGGGTGAAACTTATTTATATTATTTGTATATTGCTTTCTTAAAAACAAAAACAAATACTTGTATAACCAATTGCTATTATCAAGAAACAAAGATATTATTTAAAATATGAAGATATTAAAATAAATAATGACTTAACATCTTCGTTTCAAACAGTACCTGTGTAGAAATGATAAAGTAGAAAAGTAGTGAAACACAATTTAATCCGTTTATTCTTAATAAAACTCTTGGAAAACGAATAAATTTCACAATTGTACTTCAATCAATTCCTAATTGAATAATTCCCAGGCATCCCTTTTAAGGCTATCTTCAAGTTTCAACGTGCAAAGGTCTTGTGTTTGAAAATCTCCAGGAAGGGTATTTGTTGTAATTAAATTTTCACAAAAGCTGTGAGTTGTCTTCTAATCCAGTCTTTCTTCAAGTGAACACAATAAACCTATTTATCTTCACGCATGACTTTTACAGTCAGACTTAATTAAATCTTTGTCTAAAACAATATAACATTAATAACTTCTGCGTTTCGCTTCTTTGTTTACACTTTAAATTAAACGTATCAAGTATTAAGTCTGACTTATTTGTTAACTTTTTTAATATTTCAAACGGTCATTACTTGTAGTGAGAAATACAAAGGTCAAAACTTTGTATTTTCGTTACGAAGATGTTATTTCTGTAGTTATGTTTAACCTAGAAAAAATGTAAATCAAAGACAATATATTCTACATACTCAGTAGAATAGTGGTTATGGC
>JAGFPH010001176.1:186928-247144 GCA_018207615.1 Philaenus spumarius
ATTTTGAATTCCTATTTTGAAATAATTTGTTAGTCAATAATATCCACCACATACAAAGTACAGTAATCACAAAAATATCATAATATCTTGTTTTTAGACACTTGTTGTTTATTTAGATTTACACTATATTTCATTATATACTAAATGGCAAGGAAAGGAAACTTAAACAAAATTAAAATCGATCATTGTACTTTATTAAAACTGTTTTTATTGTATGGTTATCAACCAACTTAATTCATTACATTATTTGAAAGTGTATTTATTTAACTATTATGTTTGAACTTCTGACATATTTATATTATATTTAGCCAAGAACAACATATAATAGCCTAGTGTCAAATTAAATTATGAATATATAAATGACCTCAAATTTAAACAAACAACACAAAACAAATATATAAAAGCCAACAAGAAAAAGTATTTATCACAATATGCTAGTCAACCAGACACAAAACTTTTATCATAAGAACTAATACTATAAAATAGGTTTAAACAAATTTCTCCTTCGTTTTCTCATAACCTTATAACAGCATTTACTGTCTGATTGTTTGTGTAAGAAATAAATCACATTTCTTTAGGAGCCTTATATAACAATACACGTCAGTTAACAAAAGAGTTCAATCAATCGATTTAAGGGAGAGAAACACTTTCATAAAATTGGAGTTGAGATGAAACCTTATGATGGTCCGTATACAGTTTGATTATAGAAACATAACTCGTATTTGTTATTAAAACCATGACAAACGCTAAGAAGTAAAAATACTTACGATTTTATACTAATACAATAAATCACATTTCGTCAAAAGAAAAATGTTTTAAGAGGAAGTTAGGAAGTGGTAAAAGCAACGTAATTATTTTGAAGGCATAGTTTACTGTATTCATAAAATATACAATTTTGTCTAAACCTTCTTGATTTAAAATACATCCAAAAACATTTATTAAAAGTTTCTTCAACGTTTACATATGTTGAAGAAAGCTAAGAAAATATTTCACACCAATTTATTTTTTACATAAAATTGATACAAGTTTTAATTACGAGCCCTACTTCTTGTACACAATATTATTTGTTCTATATATTCTAGTACTGTTACCTTGCTTTTGTGATCTGTAAACTGTCGACCACTGTTTTTACTTTACAAAGCCATTTCGAGTTACACTTAACACCTTTTTCTAAACATTAAACAAATTATCAACAAAGAATTCACGTAATATACCATGGGTCTATTGTTTGTCAAACGATTTAACTTGTAGATAAAGCATCCTCTCTGTATGTATCCAAACTTGAACTCTTAAAAAAATGTGCGAAAAGTTACTTTAAGAAAGACTCTGTGAAGTCGAAACTCTGTGGTGCATCCACAGGATGCCATATTACAAAAGCAAGGCTTAAATCAAATATATAGTAAAGTTAATATTGTATTTAGTCTTTTAGTACCAGTGAGCCAGTTTTAAATTTAAACTCCATATTTGTAGTAACCTGATCACATCAATAATTACTAAATATAATTATATATTATAATATTTATCCGTCTTGTGACTTTGTATATCTGCAGATTAAAATACGTAGTCCCATCATCAGTTATTTTATTATTTACTGCGTTGGATGACATTGCACAATTTAAAACACAAACACAAGAACACAAATAAGTAACATGCACATTGCACATACACAAACATATTAGTCTTCATTTTATACAGTGAACTAATTGATGAGCACCATCTCTTATCACGCGTGACAGGTGTTAAATTCAGCAATTTGTTAAAGTTAGATCAGGTACTATAGACCAGACTAAAATATAACTCCGTTTTTTTTTACATAAAAAGTTCCAAATACTGTTTAAAAGTTAAATTGATCAAAGAAGAAAACAAATTAAATTAAATATTTGTACTACCCTTGTTGCTTTTCACTTAACTGTATCCAATGCTCTACATTGATGTTGGTTTAATCAAATGCTGACTTTAATGTTATGCTTCAACATTTATTTATTTATTTATTCATCAACATGTTTGAATGAACACCAGTTCTCAATTTTGGATTACCCATATTATTAAATAATTGAATACAGCCACTTGATAGGCCCAAGACATAATTACTCTCTTCTATGAAACAAAGAAGAGAAGTTGACAATAAGTGCAATTTGGCAACACTGTCCTAATGTTTGAGTTACTAGAGATAATGCAGCAATAATTCTATGAGGTTGTTTTGATGAACATAAACTACAATAACTAAATAAAGAGATTTAAAATTAATTGATACCTTTAGAGAGCCTTTTTACAAGGATAAAATAGAACAGGAGATGTACGTTTATTACACTAACCATTGTGTGACAGTTTCCTCTAGGTATTGGAATTCATCTTAAAACAGTAAATTATTTGAAATATACTCTATTTTACTTTTTCCGTTCTAAATTGAATAAACTTAAATAAGTCATATAATTGTCGGCAGGATAAAAAGTTATTTCTAATAATAATAAACGGTACCAGAAACTGGAACATACTTTCTCACAAACATATTTAAGTTATTAAACAGACTCACAGTGACTTCATAATTAATTGTAGGTGGGGCAGGAGAGGTGATTTTGAACTAGGTGATTAACTAATAAATATTATTATTATTATTAACTAGAGAGAAAAACTATTCGATTGATTTCGAACAAATTTGCACCAAACACGTCAATTAGGCCTGTATAGATTCACGAAAAAAGGTTTTGAAAAACAACCAATTTCATGGCCAAAAACCCCCAAAAATCTGTTATTATTATTATTATTATCTAAACGAGAATTTTTAGAAAGATTATGTTTTTTCATATGGTAGAGTACATTAAAGGCTACAATTTTAAACAACATTTTATCAAAATCGTTAGAGCCGTTTTTTTATAAAAAAATAAAAACTGATTTTTTAGGGTTTTTTTTTGTCAAAAAGGGGGTTGTTTTTCAAAAGTTTTCAAAGCGTTTTTCGTGCACCTATACGGGCCTACTTGACATGTGTGGTGCAAATTTGTTTGAAATCGATTGAATAGTTTTCGCTCTAGCTTTGTATACATACATACATACATACATACATACAGACATACAGACAGACACTTTGTAAAAACCACTTTTTTGTACACAGGGGGTCCCAAGACGGATATTTCCACAAAAATCTCAACATTGATTTTTTTGCGATCACTATACTTTCTCTATACTATAGTATAGTGAGAAAGTAAAAATAATCAATATCTAATCACTTAGTTCATCCTCTTAAAAGAGGACTAATATGTTTGTGTATGGGCGTGAAACTTCTTTGTGTTCTTGTGTTTTAATTTGTGTTTGATATACAGTGGCATTATATTGTAAGGAACGTAGACAAATGTTTCATAATATATACTATGTATAACAGTTTTAATATTAAAATCATTAAAAGCTTGTTATTGTAACATACATTCTTAGCGTAGTTAAAGCGAAATTAAATTGTTTGAACCACTATAAAACATTTTAATGTCTGCAATTCTTGTACCAACATCCCACTATAATGGTCCAAATACAATTCATTCCTGTAAGTCTATACATTGAAAATATTACCCTTAGCTTTGCGTAAAGCTTTTTTCTTTCGCAGTGCAAATATTTATTCTGTATTTCGCAATTTTAATGAAATATATTTCATAGTCTGTCTGTGACGGCTTGCAGCTTTATAAGTTAATAAACAATTATTTTTGGTTTCAAACATCTGTTGGGCAAGTGGTGTCTCAAATAAACGAATAGGATTGTCTAGAATAAATTCAACTCTCGATTGAGTTGGTCCTGCATGACTAAAGACTTTAGAAAAGGAACCAAGCATGAGTTTTGTTTGAACTATTTCTGATCTGTAATTACCGCTTCTAAATATGCTTTGAATGTTACAACATTAAGGTTGGGAATTACTGTACGAATGTATTTAAATGATCACATTTTAAAAGTATTACTGCACATCTAGTCAGAAAGATAACCCTAGTTTTATCTAACTATAAATGTTTACTTCATATTCGCACTCATGTAACTTTTCTAAACAAACTACTTATCGTAGAACAAACTAGCTAAGTCAGTTTTAAAGGTTTGTAATTTGTGTGGCTTGGGCAATACAGACAACCTAATAAAACTAAGGCTTTATCGTAAAGATTAAATTTTATATGATGGTTTTATATTAGAAATTCAATGCTTCGATTAAGAAAAACAATTAGAACAACTATATACTTTAAATACAGTAAATAAAAACTTTAATGTAGATTTTGCTTAAAAACACAAGTTTTATAAACTTCTAAATTACACGACTTTGTTTTAATCTAAGAAGAATATATATGTTTCCAGAAAGTAATTATGAGATGTTGTATTACTTCCTCTTCTCAATGAACTATATTAAAGCATCGCTTAACCTACATTTCAAGTTGTTCTTACTTCAAAGATCGTACAATAATTTACATTAAAAATCAAAATTATTAGGTTGCCATAACTGAGTTGAAATGTATTCTTCAAACATTAACTCTTAAACTAGGCTTCAGTTTATGTTGAATTGTTTAGTTGTTTTACATAAGGATTAGTATCTCTATAGATTTATAATTATGAGCACAATAAAAAAAGTGTATTAGACTACTTTAGTTTTCTCCGTCAGACAATCCAACTAAATGTCCAGACAATCCAAAACTAAGGTAATAAACCTTTTTTATTCATTGAATACGCAATCCAGGAGGCAGTGTTTATTGTTGACAGTTGGTGCTTTGTGTGCTTTGTTTCAATTTAATAAAAAATGTGATTTTTAAATCATAGGGTTTTTTATACCCCCAAGTTAGTGAAATGGGAAAACATCATTTAAAATTTACAGGTTGTTTTTAATAAATAAGTGAATGAACCGATAGTCAACACATATATTCGTGCCTTAAGCGTAACATTTTTAAGGTGAAACACCCGAGTGGTTATCACCGCCTGGAAATCACAGAGTATTTATACAGAGTGTCCCATAAGCAAAGTGCCAAACTTCGGAGAATGGTTCTATGAGTCAAAATAAGAAATAAGTTCATATAAAAACAGATCCGAAAACGCTTGTTTTATAGATATCCGCCAATTTTGTTTAAAAAATAATTGATTATTATCTAGAGAACGGTTTGTCTGATTGAGTTCAAACTTGGCATGAAGTTTAACCTAACAATACAAAATAAGCGATTACATCCAGTAATGAGTTGCAAAATTGCGGCTGTTTGAAAATTTTAAACCTAAATTAATCAAAAACCGTACATTTTAGCAAACATTTTTGTAGCCTTTTTGATTCCCTTTCAGATAGTGTAACTGTCAAAACAATCGGATGAAGGATAATAGCTAAGTTAAAAATGTGACAGCAAATGTGCATACAATATTGCTGTGTTTACTTTCTTGGTATAGGATGCCGGGTTAAATAAACCAATTATTACCCATAACTTAACTATTATCCTTCATCCGATTGTTTTGACAGTTACATAATCCAATAGAGAATCAAAAGGGATTCAAAAAAGTTGTCTTGACATTGTTTGTTAAAATATACGGTTTTGAGTAATTTAGGTTAGCAATTTTCAATCAGCCGCCATTTTAAAACTCATGATTAGATTTTATCGCTTATTTTTATATCATTCTAAGGTTCAACTTCGTGCCAAGTTTGAACTCAATCAGTCATACCGTTCTCTGGATAAGAATTATTTTGTACAAAAACAAAATGGCGGATATCTAGAAAACGAAGCGTTTTCAGGTCTGTGTTTACATGAACTTGCTTTCTTATTTTTACCCATAGAACCATTAACCGAAGTTTATCACTTTACTTATGGGACATCCTGTATAGTGCTAATAAATTAATTAGAGATACCAAAAGTAACACGAACATTCAACATTAAATTTTGATAAATCATTGAAACTAATTATCAATAGCGATAAATAATATGATAATCGTAAATAAAATAATAATAGTTTGTTATAAATAAATACATGTGTGTCCCTTACAATTAAATGTTGACCAGTTTGTATTATATACGGGAGTCCACCAATTTTTATAATTATTCTTCTTAAGGAAGTATTACTAATGTTTATTTTCAAAGAAGTGCGTTGAAGTATTCTCTTCGTAGACTGAAGGACTTGCTGAAGAGGTCTTCCGTGATTCGCATTTGTAGTGTCCGGTTTTGTACGGTCTACATACCTTTTACGATGAGCCAAAACATTGACCTATAACCAAATTTATCAACAATTATCATTTCGCACTACATGGCGGATGTTTGTGAAATAATTCTTGAAAGTATACAGCAGTTCATGTCAAACTAGGACCACCACACAATGAGGCCAATCTCAAAACTGGCTGGTAAAAAATGTTCACTTCCTATCAAGTTTGGAAATACCGATGCTAATTGTTTATATATCACAGACCAATAAATAAGGTAAATCAACGTATGGTAAAGTCTACTATTCAAACAATAAATGTTGCTTGTTCCAGACTCAATATTTTATTTATAACATGAACACCATTCAAGAATGTAAGTTACTTTTTACTTTGTAGGAATTTAGTGCATTTAATTTTGATTATATATTTGTAGCTACCCCATTTATATGTATATTGTTTTTGTAATAGACTACATCTATACAATCCTGGTACTAAAAAGTGTAAATTTAATTTAGTAGTTTTTGAGCATATAGAAAATGTAAATGTCTTATTACTATTTATTTTAAGGGTCGTTAATCTATTTCATCGCTTTGCCTTAACTAATCAAGTTGCAAATAGTTTTTATACCGCTTAAAAATAAATTCCATAATTTTACCTTTATATCTAATAGAAAAGTTATGTTTGCCGGCGGTTCCAGGGTAGAGGTACTGCCTGCAGAAGAATGGAGGTTAGGATTCATATCCTATAATATTCTCTATCAAAATTGTTCATAGCGTTTAAGCTATATGTTCAGGAAGAAAATATGTACAGTATTATGGATAAGAAAAACTTAAAATTGTTTTATGTTGCATATTTTCTGATCAAATCTGTATATTATATATTATTTTTCTTTTATTAAAATATAAATTACCTGTATAAATAAACTTGAATAAAAATGCATATATTATTCCTAAACATACATAGTTTAAGGCAAAACGTCATTTATAACTTTGTGCAAACATTGCATTTCAACCTTGTTAGTAAAGCGACCGATTTCTATAAATCTGTAATCACTGCGTGAGCATAGGCATTCCTTTGCTGGCGTCACGCCTGACGTAACTCTGTATTATAGGTGATGTTAAAACTCACGGAAATGTCGATAACTTTAGACAAATTGAAGAAAAAAAACTTAATAATTAAATTCAGCTTTTTCAGTTTAGGGCTTTCTCTTTTTTTAGTTTTCTTAAATAACTTAACTTGGTATTTAAATATAACTATAGACGACTTTAGTTTCATTTACAACCAAATTACTTTTATTCTAGTTTGTTAATGTACAATAATTGCAGCATGTAACAAGAGCCATCAATAAGGTTCAAGTAGGTCAAGTTGGCATATATAAGTTAGAAGAGCTATCGTATACTGTGTATTTTATTAAATCTTCTATCTGATACATTAGTTCTCTGTCATCGTCGACGAATAGGTTATTTATAGTATGTACCTATTGTAACTCAATTAATTTTATTTACTTTAATAACTAAGATTTTCCTCGAGTATCTGGAAGTTATACTGTACACTGGAACAGAATGTATCAATGTTTAGCACATTAGTGACAGGAATGTCCTTTTTAGTAAAACATACATGTAGTATGCTTGCACGCATGTATTTTA
Source organism: Philaenus spumarius (assembly GCA_018207615.1). Taxonomy (NCBI): domain Eukaryota; kingdom Metazoa; phylum Arthropoda; class Insecta; order Hemiptera; family Aphrophoridae; genus Philaenus; species Philaenus spumarius. The sequence goes on from JAGFPH010001176.1 coordinate 194,699, forward strand.
ATTCAATTATTCATGTTTTTAGAAAAAATACTTTAGGATGTTAAAATTTGTTATAAAATATTTAAACACAAATTGTATAAAAACGTTTTCGAAATTGTAGAGTACAAAAAATCTCACAACCTTCCTTAATATATATTATTATTCTGAAAGTTACATTCATTGCAACTAGAGCTCGGTGTAAATAATGAAAACTAAACTTTGCTTGGATTCATTTGAAGCGAAAGCAAATAACATAAGCGCTTGGATCAACTGTCCATTTAATCTACCTCATGTAATATCTTTGTTTTTAAGGATTTAAACAATCCCTTACAAATGTTTGAAATATATATTATTTCTGTAATATGTATTTAATCTCCTTCATGTAATATCTTTGTTCCTTACAAATGTTTGAAATGTATATTATTTCTGTAACATGAATATTATGTTTTCAATATTTAAACAGAATGAAGAATAATCCTTCTAAAACCAAAACTAAAGAATCCGCGGTATAGTAAAATTAAATTATAGGCGCCAAAAAGGTAATACAAGTAGTGAAAAGTAATTTTAAGGTTGTAATGATAAATAAATATAAGTAAATGCAATATATTATTGTAATTAATGTTTTAAATATTAATTTCCTATCAAAACGTATCAGTAAGTTGTAATAGTAAATGCAGAAACTATGTTAATTTCGTAACATGTACCCATTATTTATTTTTTTTTATTTGAAAGTGATGTCAGTTTGGAACTAGTTCCATTTTTTGAGGTTTTCGTGTAAACGTTTCTCATATTTCACTTTAATTTCCCATGCTTATGTTATCTTTAAACCCCCCACGTGATTGCAATAAACTGCTCAATTAGGTCCTAGGAATAGGATCCATTTACAAATCATCATTTAAAGCTGTCCTGATACATTTTGGAGGCCTTCAGGAATGAGAAACTATTGTAACCACTTAATATTAAATGACTAATTAAGGTGATTGCTTGGATTTTTTAATAAAAAGTGACACTAAGTCATACTGTTTTCTGCAGCAAATATGCGTTCAAATTTACTAAAATTATGAAAATCTTTAAATCAAATACTATTCTTTACAACAACTCATATAAAATTGAGTGTAAGTCCGTGAATAACAATATAATATAACAGCTGATTTAACCTATCATATGTAATACAAACACAACCTAGCGTAGAGTGTACTTTGAGTTTATATTTACAACTTCAATCAATAATATAATGTCTTGTAAAGTTTTTTTTTTTTAAATATGAGTTATAGAACTAATGTAGGATATAACATGGTATAAGATAAGATAACTGTACACATTTACATGTTAAAAATTCCTTCAGCATAGTTAGGTATGCCTAGATAAAGTTTTTTTTGTTTTTAAATAATAAATGAAGTATTTCTATTCATGTTGTTTCGTATGAATTATTTATCAGGTCAACAAATACAGTTTAGTAAATATTGTTCGTCTGCAAGGTGGCCACAGTAAAGATAAATTTTAAAAAATAACATAATATGACGTATTTGTTTATATTTAACAAATTGAAATTAGCTGAAATGGACAAGGCGACACTTATAAATATTGTTGTATACTCGCGTCATAGCAAAAATCTAGCAGCAATTTTTTTTCAAATATTGTCAATTTATAATTTTTATACGGTAAACATTTACAAACAAATATTGATTTTGTCTTTTTTATGCTTAAAAATAATAACGTCATTTTACATGGAAAAGTTTATGGATAACTTATAATTTAAAAAACAAAATTATTTCCCGGTCATAATCTATTAAATTAAATATATGTATTCTAATTTTAAAGCGTCCAATTTATTAATATCAGTAAAGCAAACACTTTTGTGTATATAACATACAGAATAAACTCACAACTGGAAATACAATGCCTTGCCAAACATTGTGCTTGCACTTGACCCAGATGTCCGTGTTTGTTTATGGAGTGAGAAGTAAATAAGTTAATTAAATGGAATTGTTGTTTTAAAAGTGTGGACGGTATTTTGTGCAGCTATTACTTGATTACTATCAGATTGTAAAGTCAGCTCTAGATTAAACCTACATTATCTCATATACAGTAGCATTTCTACTTCAACAAAACTTTGGAATAACGAGACAGGAAGAAACCTTTTCGCGGAGAGGAGATAAGGGCATACCCGAGCTTCGATTTCCGTTAAAAAATAATCAAACCAAAACGAACAATTTACCTATATGCTTTAGGTTCTTAACCAGGAAAAAAGTATTGATTTGTATACATTTAAAATTTTAAATAATGGTTTCATGAAGCATCATTTAAGAACACACACGCAAATAGTTTTAATATTATTTAGAAGTAATGAAAAATATTCAAGTGTTGAGAAATGCAATCTCAAATGTAGTAGGCTTATAGGTTTTTGTAAATAGGGTGAGTTTTTTTGTTGTTCAATAGCAAAATCACAAGTGAAAACAACATAGTGCTAATTTAATGTCACCATAGTCGATATTTTAATCGTTATTTTATTACTTACTTTTTGTTTAACTAAAGATAACTAATGCAATAAATCATTATTTTGTAGCATATTATTCCATTATTAATTTGTGTTTAAGTTTTCCTTCTCCGGTCTAATATTGCTCAGTTGAGAGGACTGCATACAAAGTAATAATAATTTTTAATATCGTATTAATTTATTTTCGAAATAATATAGAATTTCATTTATTTATAATTTTAGATTGTCGTAAAACTATTTGCAGTTATCATCCAGTTAGTCGAGATTTGGAGGTGAAAACTTGGACACAAAGAGAACAGAATGTGATTATGAAACGGGGAACGTTGAATCGATGAATGATAATAAAATAAACATTTTGTAATTATTTTTAAATCGAAATTTACTTTTAATTTGACTCCCATATCTTAATATGTATCTTTGAAGATTGAGTTATAGGCCAGTCGGTAGAGGTAAATTTAGACCAAAAGTTCCAGTAATTTACAATACGGCTGATTTTTTTTATAAGTAGATTAAAGTATGTAGATTAACATAAAAAAAGTTTACCAGTCTATCTATTTCCCAAAGTCGAAAAAAAAATCGATTATCATTTTTATGATAATCGATTTTTTTTTCGATTATCCTTAATATTTCGAGCTGGGATGAAGATAGAGAAAAATAAAAATACAAACGTATAGGGGTGGTATTTTTCAACAAAAAAAAGCGTATGTATTTATTTCGTCCGAGCAATGGTTTGTCTGGAAAAAATTCGAATATACAGGTATGTATTTTGCAGCAGGGGAAATCACTAAAAGGGGACATCTTATTCATATATGAAGCGTTGGCTCATTCTAAATTGGCCAAATTTTAATATATCGAATTGAAACTTGACGTAGGAGTTAATTAAAATATATATTATAAACATTTATGCTGAGTCTCAGCTTGTTATCTTGAAAATGACCCGATCTAGGAGTCGATTTCGATTATCGATTTTAGGAGTACCGGACCCACGAACTAATTTCAATCTATTCCAGTTTCGTAAATTTTTGGAATATCAACATCAAATTTGTTTTACAAGTTGAGTACACCAGTATAAATATTCTTAGTAAGTATGAATGATTTTTTTCATGTTATTTTTAAGAACGAGGCGCTTGAAAATAGTCTTCTGTTTTACCTATCTCGTTATTAACTATAACACCTTTGGATTCAAGGACTCCATTTTCGACATTTTTGAACATATCGATTTAAAAATTGGTACAGAAGTTAAAAACACAATTGTTTTTTTCTATACTTATTTTAAAAACTATATTTAAAAAATTGACTAATCTGCAGCCGATTAACTCAAGCGTTTTGATGAAAAATCTAAAAAGGTCTAAAATTATACTTTTTTTAAGTTATTTGTGCTTTGAAAAGTAAATAATAAAAAAGGTTTATACTCCTTGATCTTGTTTGAATCTATATATTTAACTTGTAAAAAAACTTTCAGGTTGATATTTTGAAAATTTTCTAAACTGGAGCTGTTTAAAATGAATTGGTGGGTCCGGTACTCCTAAAATCGAGAAACCCATTGATAAGTCAAGTGGCTCTAGATCGGGACATTTTCAAGATAACAAGCTGAGACTCAGCATACATTTTTAAAATGTATATTTTAAATTCTATGTCAAGTTTAAATTCGATATATTAAAATTTGACCAATTTAGAATGAGCCAATATAAAAATAAATAAGAGCTTCATATATAAATAAGATGTCCCCTTTTAGTGATTTCCCCTGCTGCAAAATACATACCTGTATTGTCGAATGTTTTCCAGACAAACCATTGCTCGGACGAAATAAATACATATTACCTTTTTTGTTGAAAAATACCTCCCCTACACGGTGGTTTTTTATTTTTCTCTATCTTCACCCCAGCTCGAAATATTAAGGATAATCGAAAAAAAAAATGCTAATCGATTTTTTTTCAACTTTGGGAAATCGATAGACTGGTAAACTTTTTTTATGTTAATCTACATACTTTAAGGTACTTATAAAAAAAATCATCCGTGTTGCAAATTACTGGTAGTTGTAACCTATACCGACTGGGCTATTACTCTAGATATCTGAAAGAAAGAGAGAATAAACGGTAATAAGATTTATATAAAATTTTACTCGCTTCAACAAGATATTTTAATCTATATATATATAAAAGCGAAATACCACTGACTCACTCATCACGATTTCTCAAAAACTACAAAACGGATTGAAATGAAATTTGGTATGTAGCTTCCTCTAGGGAAATAGGTGCTCACTAAGAAAGGGTTTGAACAAAAATTCGAAATTTAAGGGGGGGTTTCAGGGGATCAAAGTTATTAAAAAACGATTTCTTCAAAACTACCAAACGGATTGGAATTTAATTTGGTACGTAGCTTCCTCTAGGGCCATAGGCGCTCGCTAAGAAAGGGTTTCAAAAAATTCAAAATTTTAGGGGGGGTTTGGGGAGGATCGAAGTTATTAATTCACGATTTCTTCAAAACGACCAAACGGATTGGAATTAAATTTGGTATGTAGCTTCCTCTAGGGCCATAGGTGCTCACTAAGAAAGGGTATGACAAATTTTGAAATTTTAGGAGGGGTTTGGGGGAATCAAAGTTACTAAAATCATAATTTCAGATCTTTTATTATTATGACAATAGTGCCTTTATTATTTAAGATCTATATATATAAAAGCCAAATACCACTCACTGACTGAACACTTAAAAAGAATACAATTACGTTAAAAAGACTGAAGATACCAACCACCACGGGCAACGCCGTACGGGTCAGCTAGTATCTTATATTTATTATGCAGATATTTATTAATAATTATCATAATTCACTACTTTCAAGCAATTAATGTATTGTTTTTTTACGTATACAATTTATGAATTATAATTTAACAGTAACTTATATAATTTAGCTGTAAGAAGGTAATTTTGTAAGAAGGTTTTACATTTTTCTAAGTTTACAAGTTTTTTATTTGCTATTCCAAGTAATTTTGTTTACTCGTACTGTACCTGTCTTGGTATGTATCCTTTGTCTGAAGAATTACTCTCAGGACAAAGTCTTTAGTTTGTGAAAAACAATCTAAGCTTGAATAATTAATACTTCTGACCCAGTTCATTTGACAAACCAATTTACTTTAAAATAATTTTCTTACAGATAGTCTGGAGTCAGTTTTAAATGTATATTTTTAAAACAAAACACTGTAATTTATACTATATGGTTCTGTTTGAACAGTTCAAGGCACCGGTCTTTTATTTTCCCTTGAGTATTTCAAACCAATCAATGGAAATTTCAGAAACATGATCTATATGAATGAGAAAAACTCTTCAACTTTTAGTGAAATGATTATATAAATCATGTCATGCAGTTTGTTTTATAGTAAACACTTCATGGAAGTAACTGGCAAAGATGTAAATTATCTAGAAAAGGTAACATACTGTACATTATTTGACTTTAAGAAATACATATACAGAACACTCATCTGGAGTGTTATGTTTGTTTATACATACAATTATCTACGAAAATTTCTTTTACTAAGCGCATTAAGCCTTTGAATAAGAAAACATTTACATTTTTAAGAAAATTATTAACTCGTTTTTATATTTTGAACAAATACGCTCTTAAGGACTTTCTTTTTTTCCATAAGTCTACCTGTTAAAGTTTTGATTTATTTAGTATTGATAGCGTACAAGAATCAAACGTTATGTTGTTTTAAAAAACATTTACATTTTTCAATAACAGCTTAAATATTTAGAAGAACATATTATAAAACTTAATTCTCCAGTTATTTGTGTAGCAACTAATTTATTATAAAAAAAATACATCGAAATAGTACAAATATTTGTTTTTTTATGAAAAATGTTTTCGGTGTCACCATTTGCATAATGTTCCGAACCTTTCTGAGCTGATTCCACTAGCAAAAATAATGAAAAAAGGCTTATAAATGTAGGTTCAGAAATGTTTTGTGATGCAACATTTGAGTGATAAACAAAATAAAGGCAAAGGATTAAAGAATAGAAAGATTATAAATATTTGCATATTGACGAATTTGAAAAGTTTTGTATAAAACAAATAAAATTCATTGTCCAACTAGGATTATTTAAATTATTGCTAAAACATTCTAAACTAATTGTAGAAAATATACTGCCTTAATGATATGTTAAAAATTTGTTTAAACGACATTTGTATATATATAAATATAAATAATATATAATATATTACGTTAACGAAACTTCAAAATACCACTCTCTGACTTGGTGATTGACTGTCATTATATTTCAGGAAACGTAATTTATAGAAGTAGAGTACTGCCAGTTGTGTAGGTTGATGTCTTTGCCTAAGATTTGATACTGCATCTGAATTTTTATGAGATTAATAAAGTTTTCGAGTTTGTGCTGAAACTGAAATCATAACGATTTCAAAACGAATGATGGATACAATTCCTATATTATTTATTGTTTATTAATTATATCTTAAAATTTGCATATCAAGAAAATGTGTAAATTGTACTTTAGGGGGGAGGGTAAGGTAAATTGATTACCTATTACGTATTACAGAGGTCTGGTTAATATAGAGTAAGAAACACCACTCACAATAATATTAATGTACTCCTAGAATAACGAGTCATTATTCAACTTCTATTTATAATCAGGAAGTCTATTTCATGTTTGTTTATCGATCGAAACATAATTTACAGGTTCTAAGTTATTCTCTTTCTCACCGCATCTTATAGGTTGCACATTCAAAATTCACTTCACTAATATAAATGTCGTGTTGTATTTTACCGTTAACAACGTTAATTTTAAGGTTTTAACATTTCTTTTATAAAGTATTTAGTAGAACCTGGTCTTCACCTCGATAATAGGGATGTTTACCACCCCACGAACAAATTTTAAACATCGGACGTAGACGTTTGCCAGCGTAATAATTTTCGGAAGTGAAAAGGCCTATAAAGACGACCTTGAAAACATAACGTATATCTATTACAGTTGTATGGGAGGAAGAGTTTTGTTTGTAGGGCTAGAATAGCAGAAGAGAAAACCCGGAAGATTGTCCAATACAACACTTTAGAATTCTATTCATAGCTTCGAATGATAAAATACAGCAGTTTACTAGATCTTCCTATAGGCTCAGACTAGATGTCTCCACTAACTTTACACGGACAAATTAATATAAATGTAATATAATCAATCGGATTTTCAAATAATTAGAAACTGATATTTGGTTTATTGCCTTTGAGATATCAAAACTGCAAAAGGAATAATATTTTATTCTAAAATTTGTATTTTTTCTGTTTAAACCATATGATTTTATAAACTAATAGTATTTATCACATTTAAATTTTAATTTTTGAACAACAATTCTTTTTTCAATTGTTGAACATCGGCTTTTGAAAGCCCTTCAATTTTACCACCTGTTTGATCAGCACTAATACCACAAAGTCGAATCATCCTACTTCTGGTTATTTATAACTCGTGGTTGCGTTATCCAACAAACTACGCATTCATACAATTCAAAACGTCAGAACAGTTTGAATTGCCTCTTGAGAACTTGAGTCGTAGTTATTTAGGTACTTGAATGCAGTACAATCTATATATTTAATACACAGTTGAAAGTCTGAGTTCTCAGTGACTACTGAACCAATCTTCAAGATTTATGTGTCAAATTAAAGGGAATAATGCGTAGGTTTGCCGTATTTCCTTAGAATTTACGTCTTTTCTAAGGGCTACGACCTACAGCCCTTCAAAAATCAAGTCAATACAATTCTTATTGAAGAATAAAATTTAGTTGTAATCATAAATTAATAGTCAGCTGTTTAATATTTGTCAGCTGTGAGAAATTTGATATTAATTTAATATTCTCACTTACAGTATGTAATCTATCTATACATAATTAATTTGCTAGGGGTTATTTTGTGAGTAGAACTCCACCTAGAGTTTTTAACCGATTTTGATGTTTTTGGTGTCATTTTACAGAGCTCACTCTGAAGTTGTGCTTCCCTTAAAATGAGCTCAATGTATGTTAAGGGCTTCGCCCCAGTGGCCCTCAAAGTTGCCATGTTAATCTTATGGAAGGTCAATCTTAAGGAAGAAGAAGAAAGATTTCTTTTGATTTTATCAGGGGCACAAAAAACAGCTGTTCGTATGAAAAGCTTAAAACAGCTGATTTTGATCAACAACTGATTTGGATCAAAAACCGAATATAATTTTAGGTTAGGTAAATCAAGCAATAGCGAAGCATTGCCCGGTCCACTAGTATTGGTAAATTCAGAAGGTATACAATGTTACTGTAGCATAATATTAACCGTCTGTGATGGTGTTGGCACATAGTACTTCAAACTGTATTGTTAATACGTCGTTTGCATTATCGGTTACATTATTAGCAGTTCTTTGAACAGTAGACATCACTCGTTGAAATAACAAATGTGGTTTTGAGCTTAGGTTAAAAATAGTGTGCCAGTAAGGAAGTAATCAGAAGGTTTAGTCAGTGAAACATAATTTTGCAATTCCCGCGAATCCGGAGTTTCTAGTTCTCATTTTTTTCTTCTTGAGCTTTAACTGCTAAAGATTTTCTTTTAGAGGGCATTGTGTTTTATTTAGGTTATTAATGCGTATAATAAATAAAAATATCGCGTTATAGAGAGAAAACATAGAATTAAATACTTACTTACTTAAATTATTAAAATTTAACAATGTATTTACAGTTCCATGCCATATTCCAATATTAGAAATAATGAAACAAACGATGTTAAAGCTTCGTGCTAGTGATCCCAACCCATGTACCAACACTTTCCACGCTGTCCAACGGTCATTTTTTGTATGTCCTTTTTCGCCACGAGGTTTCATTTGTTTTATCTCATTTTGTAATTCAAGTAAAGCTAAGTCAAATACTTTTATGAAATAATAATTCACAAGTATATATTCAGTTCAATACTTTGATTTATTCTCTACACTTTCTTTTAATAATATGTCATTTTTGGGCAAAGGATATGTTCCTAAATTACTATTCAAAATAGGTCTAGTTTTGTTAGCAGTCTTGTAGTAGGAACATAAAAACTGGTGTTTTCAAAATAAGAAATTTGAAATTGATAATTTTTTAAAAAGTTCTATTTAGAACTAAATTACGAAAATTTTTTACTTTTATGAAAAAAATTAAGAAATGTTTACTACTTTTTATGTAGGCCTAAAGTTGAACTTTTTCCTTTCGTTACTGAACATGCTTGTTTCTTGAGCTAATAACTTCGTTAATTTTACTTCAATATATTTTTACACTCATATATAAATTCTTTGAACCTTTATCTACAAAAAATCTATGGAACACTTTTGAATTGGTTTAGAATACACGTATAAAAACATGGTTAAAATACAAAAACTTGGACGATTTTTAACGAATTTGAAGTTTACGGCCATTTTTTGAGCTTACTTTTAGAGGTACGGAAAAATCAAAAATGAATTTTTTTTGAAAATCAAATTTGCTACCGGCAAATTGCTATTAGTTTTTAAATTCGACTTACTGTTAAGCCACACACTCGCTTTGGAAAAAAGCTTACACTGAGGGAAACGGTGCGGTCGCCATTTTTATTTTGCTTAATTGGTTAAAAATTAAAAATGGAAAAAACAATATATATATACATGGTTCGGCTTAGGAATAAGGAACATTAACGAAAAAACCATGACAATTGGTCAAGGCCTTTTGCCGTAATCGTGAGACAGACAGACACAAAGAAGAAATGTCGAACGGTCGAGCTAAAACGGAGACCTCGCTTCGCTCGGTCAATTATACTTTCTAACTCAAACTCTTAAAGTGGTAATAATTTAAGACAGTTTGGTTACATTTTACTAGATTTACTTCATCTATTAAACATTATATCTATGCATATATAAGGCTTTAGACCCAGTACTCTCCCGAATCTAAGAAACATTATATTTAGAGTTTGTTTATCTACTGCAATAAAGAACAGAAAATTACATAATTGAAACTGTATGTTATTCTGAATTAACAACTTAAGCGTCTCAATGCAATTAATAGTACTGAATGCAAGCGGTGTATTGAATTGAAATTTAACGGCTATCTTTGTCAAAATATATAGGCCTAGACTAAATTTATTCAGATTAACTTTTAAATATTATCTAATATAAAAGAAGTAATAAACAGTAGTTATTAAATCAGGTGTTTTAGGGCAAATACAAACAGCATGATATCTTCCAGATTAGAAGATTTCAGTAATTTAAAAAAAAATCTTAACTAATTTACCACACTTTTACTAAAAAATCGTAAAACCTCTCCCAACCAAATTCATATAGTCGGTTGACTTTAATACTTGCACATGGATTTATTCATTAATGATGTACATTATGATCAAACCTGTTTTGTTTACATTTTTGAAAAATGTATTCAATTGAACCATGCTCAACAGTATTCAGTGTAGGAGGACCAAGAACATTCATTTTATTGCGCTTTAGGCAATGAAGCGGTAAATAATATCAATAATTTGTTATTTATTTTTAAAACTCTTTCTTCCCGAAAATTAGAACTTCATAAACTTTATTTGAAATACCTCAGTAACCGAATTACATGTCATAAATATTTTTTATCTTACCTTATAATAGCGTAAGATTGAAAGCTTATATAAAAGCTTGACTAATGAAAACAAATTATTAATAAAACAAACAATGAACTGAAAAAATTCACAAAAATACATTTATTTGTCAAACTCTCTTTAACGACAAAGACATCTTAATCGGTGATATTTGAGCTACAACCTGTAAATTATAACTTAAAGTTGAGACTCGTTTGACGAATAAAAGCATTTTTGTGAGAAATTGTGTTAGTTTATAGTTTTCAAAACTGATTTGTAGTTACCAAAGCTGATTTTTCTTTGAATGTAAATTTATCGTTAAAAAGTAAAAAAATATTCTAACAAACAGATTTATAAATTGTTGCTAAGTTAACATTAAGATTAAGTTAAGGTAATCGTACTCACTTCGTTTATTTTGTATTAGTTTTTTATATTCGTACATAAATTCATATTATTTTTAAAATGTAAAGTTTTGGGTAAAATGTATTTAATTAACTGCAACACAAATCGCAATCAAATTGTTAAACATGTTTGTAGAATGCCATTTTGATACTGTGAGTGACTAAAGTTTAATTATGGGAAATTATCAGTTTTGAGGTTTTTTTTTATAAGTTCTGTAAAGTTAACAATAGTTTCTGTGTGTGTAAATGCTGCATAGGCTGCACTTCTACTCACGAAAATTACTAAGAATACATATTCAAATTAATAAAAATGTTGGTCAATTGAATATCGATTTTAGAAAACTAAATTGTTTAATATAACTGATAAAAAAGACCTGTTACCATGAAATGTAGACTAAAACCTGTTGCAGGACAAATACTTGTTTTCTATTCCCAACCGGTGATAAAAGTGTGAGTTGTTGCGGTATGTTTAAGGGGACTGTGATAGGATAAGTTTTTTTATGGGGTTTCCCAAGTAACTATATTATATTGTAAATAATATTTCTATTAGATTAATGCAAGAGCTTTTTTTTATTTAATGTTACAAAGGAAAAGAAATAACTTGCATAGCACATTTTTTATATTACTATGTTATCATTAATTTAAATAGGCTATATTCTTTTCTCTAACTATTTCGATGGTATTGCAACTGTTTATGATTTAGTTTAGAGCCGATGGTAAACCAAGTTTGACAGGTTAGGTTGACTTTATAGAAGCAGGACCCATAACAGCTATGGATCAGTGGTTACGTAAACAGCAATATCCGAGCATGTTTAACTGGCGTTTTCGGGATTACCAACACGGTTTTACATCCTGCGGTACCAACACGCATACAATTATTTGGTTCAGTAAATATTTTCTTACAGTATATGCACAGTCTAAAAGGTCTTAACAAATAAGTGACTCATTTAAAAAAAGTTAATTAGAACTAGTAATAATTCTAATAATTTATAATGTTTTGTAAATGGCCACTAATTTGCCGATTTAAAAAATTTTCTCTGTTTAGAATATTTATAAAGATAATATAATATTTAAACAAAATTTTATATTGTAAACATTTAAGAAACTTTGTATTTGTGAAAACTTCATAATACTTGAATACTACCATACAGTTTTAAAAACGCCAATTCCAATATTTTTATATTGCTTAACAAGTTTAATAGTTACATCATTTATTTCAAAATTGAAAAACAAATGTTGAGCAGAAACTAACATACGCCCATATATGTACTGTCCGTAGATGACTTGAATGCATGAGCAGCCTTGGCTAGAGCAGCCTTGTCCCCAAGTCGTGCCAATAGTAGCGTGGTTGTCATAGTGACGGTAGCCCCTAACAATATTTAGTGCTGTAGTGGGAGAACTCTTCCCCCCCCCCCGCTGCCCCCTCGGATGCATTCAAGTCATCTGCTGACAGTAAATCACTCAGGATTAGTATTAGTGATTTTGTTTCATCCCTTAATCTGCTTATAAAGTATACGAGTTACTTGTAAAATATTAGATAAACATTTTCCATAGGTTAAATTGTTTAGCAAAATCAAACTTAACAACTGTTTCTCGGAAACTAGGTGAAAAGTAGGTCAAGTCCTTCTACTTGTAGAAACAATCTTTGTAGAAATGGGTATACTAACCAAACAAAAAGTAAAGAATGAATGAATTATGAAGCAAGTAGAATGTTGAACGGTTTAATATAATAAATATATGCCCTACAGATTCCATAATCGTAATTATTATTATTAACAATATGTGTACTCCTTTTTCTTTGTAATAAGGGGAAAAACCTGAGCGACCATCATCGTCAGTATTTTTAATTTATATTGAAAAACAATATTACTCTTCTGCACCTTCATATTCATATGTGCCGACAGTGGGAGGCCTTTACTTGCTTTGAAATGGGACCCATAGTTCAGCTCACAGAATTGTACCCAACATAAATATGCTATATTTCAGATAACACTTTTTCTTATAAATACATAGAAATATTTACAAACACAAGAAAACCCTTCACATGGTTTAATTTAGTGAATTATAGAGACAGTTTCCGAATATGCCAATATTTGACTAAATGTCCAAAATATGTGACAGATATTTAAACTAATCTGTCAAAAACAGCATTGTAAAATAGGACTATATTATCGTATGTTTCATTATTAAATTAAATTAATTTTCTATATCAAGGCAAAACAAAATTAATGTCAACTTTCAATTAGTTGAACTTCTCAAAAATGTATAAAAACTAATAGCAAATAAAATAATTATTTTCTTAATTATTTTGTCTGAGTTAGTACAATCAATATCATTGAATTTTAGATAAAGCTTTAAAATGTAGATATCAAGCAACAACCAGTGTTAAAAAATACTGCACTAAATTTATAATAGCAAACAATTCAGATTTTAGTTGGACCTTTAAAATATAGACTTAAGGCTCGGCTCTCCACATTCAAAACTACGATATTGGGTACCAATTTCAATGTTAAATAACCAAAACATACCTTCACTATTAAGCATATTTTTGTGCTGTTTTTGTTAAAAAACGAAAGCTGTATTTTTTTTCTTAAGTAAAATAGATTGTGGGTGTTGATTGCTAAGGATTTTTGCAATATCTCTTTTTGCAACTGAGTAAAAAATTAATAAAGTTTACTATTTTTTACTATTTATATCATACGTTTATGAAAACAATAAAACGGTTTCTGAAAATGTATTCGGCAATCAACATCCGCATATGACAGTACTTCAAAATGAAACCAAATTTTTAAATTTATTCCATGAATTAACGGTAAAAAATTACTTATTCTGTAGCATTGGTCTTATGGGAATCAGATTCAATATGGCGGGCAGGGAAGCGCCCCCTTAAGGCCACGCTCCCCGACCCCTTAACGGCAAGTTGGTAGGCGACGCCAGCGCGCTCCACAGCTACGGTATCAGTTTAAACTAGAATCCTCCACAAAATTGAGTCACAACAAAAGTAGTTCTTTCCGCTTCAGGCGAGTGGGGGGAACCCCCATCCCTTAGCTAGACATGAAGGGAGGGGATGAGAATGACCTTGTCGAGTGAGTTTTAGCCAGCCGTAGCTGAGCCGAAATAAACTTTCATCTCCTTCATGTGTGTGCCTTCTGACAGATTCTCGATTCTCCTATTAGCCCAGTAAATCTGTACATCCTCAGATGCAAAAGGTCGGGTAGTTCTGATTTTTTTTATGTTGTATGTATAGGGGCATTATTTAAAATTCCAAGTTTTCGACCTCGAGCGTGCTCCGCGCGTGCCACCGGCACCGAAAATCCCAGATTTTTTTGACCTTGTTCTAGTTTTTTCACATTTTGAGCATTAAGGACTGGTTTGACAAAATAAATTAACCAGTCCTTTTTTAAAGAACAGTAAATTTGCCATAATTTAAAACTAAAATCATCTTCCTGAGGATAATACTTTTTGAGTTACAGCCATTCAAAATTTGAGCAAATTTACAACATTTTCCAAAATCTTAGTTTTTACAAAGTATTTTTGTTTTTCGCTGTGAAATAAGGGTTTCTCAGCAAAACTGATAAGGAATAACTTTAAAATAGAGAAAGGTATCTTTAATATGTGACCAAAATGGGATTTCTACCATGAATAGCTTCTGAGATACAGCTGTTTGAATTTTGAGTAAACTTCCAATAAATAAATAATATGAAATTTAAAAAAAAAACAAATGTAATTGAAAAATTTAAATTGGTTGTACAAGGGTACAACTATATACAATCACATCAAGTTTAATGTATTTTAAATTAAAGAGTATATACAGTAAAACCCCGGTTAACCGAACTCGGGTAAACCGAAACCCGGGTTATCCGAAACGCCTCCAAAGATCGGAAATCCAAAAATAATAAGCCATATTATATTGTATGTACAATGTTATTATAAAAAAAATCAAAATTAAAACCTTTTTCTACATCTTAAACATATATTACAAATTAAGTAGCGGCTTTAAAAAAAATGTGCCAATGTCAAACGTTGATTTCAGTTTTCTCAGGACTCGTAAAAAGTTAGAAGTTCCAAACCGTGAAATAAACAAACCCCCATCCCTAATCTGTCGTAATTGTTTAGTTAGTCAACGACGGCTGAGCTCCTTCTAATGAAAAGATGGCGGACATCGCTGCTCGAAAACGTTTGGAGGCAAGAGATTTATCAAAGGTTTTAAGCTGTATAGGCGTAATATTCTCCACAATACCCGAAGCCGTGAACTTCTTAACTTTAGTAATAAATAGTATCTTCTGGTTTTATTGAACTGGAAGGGGTTATAGCCATGATACCTCCCATAGCATGAAAAATGCCTGAACCGTCCAATGTATGGTCTTTAAAATCGGCATTATCTCCAGTTTGTCAGGACGTAGGATTGCCGATGTTGTCAGAACCAAGGTGTCATTGTAATTGGATGAGAAACCTAGAATTGACAGTAGTTCAATGAGGTGCTTTGATCCAAATTTGTGGTACAAATACACACCAACTCCAAGTAAAAGTCAGGTTAAAAACGAACGAGGTCGAACTGCAGCTATTAGGGCATGTGACATTGCGACACATTTCTTTTTCCACTTATCCAGACTGCTACGATTACCTTTGAGGACGAGAATTTAAAAAAAATCTTACTACTGATTTGTGTATTACAGAATCAATATTTTCAAAGAAATTAGAAATTATTCATTTTTTTCGTATGGTTTTGCTCGAATATCTCCTAACATTAGTTCAGCTGCAGCTTCTATAACTCGCATTTTTTCTTTTTCAAAACTACGCGTGATTTAAAGCACAAATGACAGCACACAACAGTTGATCAGAGATAATAATACCAAGAGATAAGAGATAATAATATCTGGAACTAACCCACCCCACAAACTGTTTCTGTGGAAGGGAGTTCAAAGCCTACATCCCCTTCTTCGCACTTCACAACCGTCAACAAACCTTTTCATTTGAACACCTGTCACAATCCATGACCCAGGATGACTCATCTACCTATAGTATTTATATTCTGTCACCTTCAATACTTCTGTTCCAGACTATCCACCAGTCTTATAATGTAGAAAGATACATTATATTATGTAAAACTAGCAGCATTTTAACAGCGTTACCTTACAAGCTATTAAAGATAGAAACGCCACATTGTCACAGATTAAAGTTACATTTCTTTAATTTATAGTTAGTCCTTATAAATGTTGCTGAAAACTTATAGTTTAACAGTAAAACAGCGCAAATACTCTCTGAAAACTAACAATTTTTAAAAATGTTCAATAATTCACTCAACATTTGAATGACTTTAACTCAAACAGTATTTAATGTAACATTTTTTATTTTCATAAATATAAACTCTTTCATTTAAAACGTAATTTGATTTGATTAAATTTAATATTGTTCACTTCTACCAACAACTTGAATTTTTCAATTACAATTGGTATTTTTACATTTCATATTATTTATTTCTTGGAAGTGTACCAAAAATTCAAACAGCTGTATCTCAGAAGCTATATTCATGGTAGAAACCCCATTTTAGTCACATATTAAAGCTACTTTTCTCTACTTTAAAGTTAGTCCTTATCAGTTTTGCTAAAAACTCCTTATTTCACGGCAAAAAAACGTAAAAACTAGGATTTTGAACATTTTTTAAAATTTGCTCACATTTTGAATGGCTGTAACTCAAATAGTATTATACTCAGGAAGATGATTTTAGTTTTAAATTGTGACAAATTTACTGTTCTTTAAAAAAGGACTAATTGATTTTTTTTTTCAAACCAGTCCTTCATGCTGAAAATTTGAAAAAACTAGAACAAGGTCAAACAAAATCAGGGTTTTTCAGCGCCGATGGCGCGCGCGGAGCATGCCCGAGGTCGAAAACTTGGAATTTTAAATAGTGCCCCTATACATACAACATACCAAAAATTCAGAACTACCCGACCTTTTGCATCTGAGCCCCCCTTTACGGATTTACTGGACTATATAGTTTTATTATGTTACCACATTTTACTCGTCAATTCCAATAGTGAAGGTATGGCGCCAATTCAACTTGACTATAAACACTTCGAGTAGGCACTACATCCTAAAAATTCATTAAACAAAAATTTAAAACTCCATAATTTCACACCATTGCCCACGTCTGACATGGTTGTTTAATAACAGGCAGTCATTTATGGGATACCTGTACCTGTTATGATGTTATAAAACAGATATTTTGAGAAATATTTGAACCATATGACAACTTTATTTATAGTGTTTTTGTTTTGTAAATAATCAGTTGTGTGAGCATTACTAGTACAATGGATACAAATTAGGTTCAGTTATAATAAAATTGTTTTTAGAATTAATTCTTTAAGTAGTTCTTTTTACATAACTAAGGAATGGGATTCGAACAGTACCGTCAAGTGTGTATGCTAATAATGTATTCATTTAACTTCTTTAATTGGTAAACGTTGCTATTAACATGCCAGAACTCAAAAGACGTACAGAATGTCCAAAGACCCATATACGAAAATATGAATTACTTTCTCAAAAATGTTATTATTTTTGTAGCACTGTTTTAGATAAACTGAAAATATACGATTAGTTTTGACAATTTCTGTAAGGCGCAAGTGTTATTCATTAATTTATTTATATAAAAAGTCGATAATCAAACTACTCTGGAATTTCGCAACATGCGTACATTTTTTATTTATTTGTATGGGACAATTCATTTTGTAGACTCAATCTATAATTAAAATTTTAATATAACAAATTCAATATACATATAAAAACATGTACACATATTATGCAATGGGAACCTGATGGAAAAAGTTACATTACCAGTGATATAAATTATTTTTCTTTTAGGTAAGGAATAAAGATAAAAATAATTACAACTTTAAAAACATTACTAATAATAAAAGACATAAATTGTAATTGCATAGTCTATATTATCTATGTGAAAGAGAAAAAAATGGGAATTTGCAATAATATGAAAGAATACATCTAACTGATTGTAAAAACAACAAAAATTTCCCCGGGAAATAATATTTATAGGAATTATGAAAGAATAAAAGTCGAAATTTTATAGGTTAAGTTTCGACTTTTCCCAAATATTTCACGTAATTATAACAAAATAAATCACTTCACATACACCAAACTGGTTAGAATTAAGTAAACTAAACAATATTAATCCCAAAAGTACACACAAAGCATTAAAATTAGAAAATGATGTAACAAAACGTTAATTACGAAAACAATAACATCGTACCTTTAAAAACAATAGAAACTACGATATAACTGCGTAATTGCAATAAAATTTCACCAACGTTGCCAAATCGAACAATAGGTTATTGCACTGAATGGGGTGTGTATAAATCGGTGACCTGTGGACTAGTAAACAGGTGGCGCAGCATTGAATCTCATTGGTTCTGTAATTCGTTATTATCACATTATATAATTAAAATAAAATTTAAAAACCCTAAAAGGTTCTAACCTATTATAGTATTTAGTCACAGTATGTTTACTTTTTAATTACTTTGGCAGATAACAGTATAATTATATTTCGTTATTATCTATATATATAAAAGCCAAAACCCACTGACTCACTGACTCACTAATCACGATTTCTCAAAAACTACTGAACGGATTGGAATTAAATTTGGTATGTATCTTCCTCTAGGGCCATAGGTGCTCACTAAGAAAGGGTTTAAAAAAATTCGAAATTTTAGGGGGGTTTGGGGGGATCAAAGTTATTAAAAAATGACTTCTTCAAAACTACCGAACGGATTGGAATGAAATTTGGTATGTAGCTTCCTCTAGGGCCATAGGTGCTCACTAAGAATAGGTATGAAAAATTTCGAAATTTTAGGAGGGGTTTGGGGGGATCAAAATTACTAAAATCTTAATTTCAGATCTTTTATTATTATGACAATAGTGCTTTTATTATTTAAGATCTATATATATATAAAAGCCAAATACCACTCACTGACTGAATACTTAAAAAGAATACAATTACGTTAAAAAGTCTGAAAATACCAACCACCACGGGCAACGCCGTACGGGTCAGCTAGTCACATCATATAATTAAAATTGTAAAAAATCTAAAAGTTTCTAACCTATACTCTTTAGTCACAGCATATTTACTTTTAACTTACTCTGGCAGATAACAGTATGATTATATTTCGTTACTATCACATCATACAATTAAAATTTAAAAAAAAATCTAAAAGGTTCTAACCTATACTATTTAGTCACAGCATATTTACTTTTATATATATTTCTAGCAGTATTATTAGTCGATCAAGCTTACAGCCAGCACAGTGCATTAATTAAGAAAATATAATTTAGGCCTAAGTCTTACTACCATACTTTTTATAATTGATAGGATATCACTTTGTATAAGACTTTGATAACACTAGAGCATAAACAGGGCGGGTCCGTTTCACAACGTCAAGTTTCATAACGTGTAAGGTGCGTGGTTAAAATTATTTGTGGTAAATTGTTTGGGAGTTATTAAGATGATATAAAGTAAATGTCATCAGAACTTTACTCAAATGGCCATGTATAACTAGAAATATTAAACGAAAAAAATATTTGATTTCTTCCATAACTATATACTAATTACAATAATTACATATAATAAACTCTAAACATATAATTACGTATAAAGAGATCAAAGAAATAACCGCCTTGATAATTTAATTTGACAGACATTTTAGCACTTTCTTAACCTTGTAACGTTTGAAGCAAAAACTATTCACGCGCTGAAACTCAAGTAAGATGTATATCACTCCGCAGCTAGTTTTTGAGTAGCTAGTTAATTCGCTGCAACAATCTCGTTTGACCCCAAATTTTGTGGGTATTTCTTATCCGATTTTTATTATTATTTTTTTAAATTAAACGTAATGAAACTTGTAATGCTTTTTGTTTTTATAATTTTTAAAAACTTGCCTTGAACATCACAAAAAATATTGTAAACTAATCCATGTTTATTAGTTTATTTATAAAAACATAAATTGCTATTTTTAAAATTTAATCAACGAGTTGCATTTAGGATTATATTACCTTTTAAACGACACTGCATTTGTAATTTTCGGTTGAAAAATAACGACAAAATTAGGGTGTATTCGTTAGCATTGCGCGTATGGAGAATCAATCCAATATGGCCGACGAGGGGAGCGTGGCCTTAAGCCTCGGCTACGATACGAGCGGTGAGCGGCGGCCGCTGGGCGGCGAGCGTTACTAGCAAAATTCCTGAGCGGCGGACGTGGCTACGATACAAGCGGCAATATTCCCACAGTCCACGGGATGACGTCACACGAGGAACTAGTGCTGACGAAAATACTTAGAGAGAGACCAATATTTATAGGAAAATCACAATATAATACTACTATATCTTTATTATCTATATTTTTTGTGGTTTGTTTACATTTTCATTAAAATAGTGCACAAACAGTAAAAATAAGTAATAAAAATATTGTTAAGTGAAGTTTCAATAACAACTGTAACCATAAGTGTTAACAAAATAAGCATAGTTAAGAGTTTTATTAAAAAAAACTAAAAAATCATCTTTTTTGACAAGTTTGTTTACGTTTTGATAATGGTGCTGGACTTCTCACATTTGTTGATAATTTATGACAAACATTCTACTAATAACAGCAGAAAGTTATTTCACTGTAGTTTATGTAATTTAGATATTATTTCGTTTAGTATAAAAATGTTTAACACGTAACTTTTATATCGTCCTACATATAGGACACTGTGACTAATGGAAAAACACATAACTTATTATTAATTATAACGCCAATGAAATCATTAGAACAGTTGTAATTAATTAAAAAAAAAAAAACTATTCAATTGCACTATGGTGCTTACTCTTACATTATTCTGACATGTGTTTATATCGGTATTGAAATTATCCGTACATATGTTTTATATAGAGATTTTGTTATCATTGACTGGTTTATTATTATTTTCTTGTGAAAATTAACTAAACTATTATTTTTTTACTAATACACAATGCTACTTTAAACTTTATGACACAAGACAGAACATGAGTCTAAAGTCTAAACTACCTCAGTCTAACCATCAGTCACAATGCCCTATTACTATGCACATATTACATTTTGTATGATTTCTAAACTAAATGGTTGTAAAATACTCTAAACTCTTTCTATTGTGTAAAAGAATATTTAGGTTAGATGTAGTAGATAATAGTTCAGATATAAAATTGTGAAATTGACAGTATTTAAAACGTTTAATTTTATAAAAAACTGTAATTTTGCATAACACGTGTTTTGTTATTACTCTTGTTGTTAATATTTCATCATGTTAAAACTTTAGTTTGGTATCTTAAGAATGCAACCACATGACTGTAACCATGGATATTTAATAACATATTTATATAAAAAATGTTATTTGTATCGTCCTTGATATAGGAGCAGGTGACTGAAAGGGTTAAGGGAAATATTATTAATTATTCTATAATTTCTTATTATTTATTAGAAAATTATTACCTTACTTAATCGGAAAAAATGGGCATAAAAAGGTGATCCAGGAGGAAAATAAAGTAACTATAAAATGAAATAAATACAGTATTATTGTAGCAGATAGTTTGAACTATAATATTTCAAAGGTGATCCATGAGGTGCTGCTCTCTAGAAGAAAACCAACTAAACTTCAATATTGAATAGAAATGTTAAAAAGCTTGTCTAGGTGGTCCAGCTCTTTAGTGGAAAATAAGGTAACTATATAAAATTAACTAAATCTTATCTTATTAAACAAGCAATTCTTGTATATTAGTTTATAAATTTATTTCGGGGATCTCGCTAACGGCTGTAACGATTTTGATGAAAATTTGCATATAGGGGGTTTTTGACGTCAGGAATCGAATGCTCTAGGTCTTATATCTTTAAAATTCGCATAAACTCGGGAAAATGGGCATACAATTTAAATTCTGAACTTCTTTTTTATACCACCTTTGAAGTCACTAAGTATAGGAGAATAGATACATTATTTATACAACACGGTTCTAACGATTTTAATTAAAATTTGCATAAAGGGGTTTTTGACGTCAGGAATCGAATGCGCTAGGTCTTATGTCTGCAAAAATGCGCATAAAATTTAAACTCTGAACTGCTTTTATATACCACCTTTGAAGTCACTAAGTATAGGTGAGTATACATTCTAGATACAATAAGGATGTTTTATAAAAAGATAATAATCTGTTCATTTTAGCTCCAGATGTTTATATACTATTTAACAAACATAAATCATTAAGAATAAATCAGGTGGTATAATTTTCAACTTATTTCTTTATTCAAACACTAAACGTAACTAAAACATTGTTTTTGAGCTGTTATTAACCGTTCTGAAAACCTTTTCACCAGTTTCTGCATTCTTTGCACTTCTATAAAAGTTATATAAATTATCTAATTACATAACCTACATGTACCTATAGAGGTTTTTGGACTTCATCATTTGAATGCGCTAGGTATTATATCTGCAAAAAAATAAAATGTTAGTACTAATTACACTCATGTTTTTTTGTATTATTTATTTAAATAAACAATTCATATGTACA
Organism: Philaenus spumarius; assembly: GCA_018207615.1. Taxonomy (NCBI): domain Eukaryota; kingdom Metazoa; phylum Arthropoda; class Insecta; order Hemiptera; family Aphrophoridae; genus Philaenus; species Philaenus spumarius. The sequence goes on from JAGFPH010001176.1 coordinate 217,727, forward strand.
GAAGATAGAAAAAATATTCATGTTTATTCAGTATGCTATTCGTATTTACATACATTTTTATTAAAAAAAACTATAAAAAAATACCGATCTATGCTCGGTTGCCCAGGTACTTAATTATTTATTGTTGAAGTTGAAGTTAACAGTCTCTTCTCAGGTTTAAATGCGTGAGCAGTTTTGAAATTACTAACTATAAACTTAGTTTATTATATCATATCTAAAATATTAGGTCAGTAAACTACAATTAGTTGGGATTTCTAATCTTACAAATGTTTGCTTGGTTTAGTAAACATAGTAAATTAAAGATAACATCAATTATTAGGATTCCCAAAACTATGAGCGATACGAAATGTTTTATAATTTAAATTCAAAGTCCATATTATAAAATTACTTTACTGTTTTTCAGTTCTTTTGCATTACTCTAACTTTTAGGATTTACAAAAGCCAAACGTTTAAATATAATTAAGTTTTTTAATGGAACATAATAGAAATGTATTTTTTCGACCTATTTAATATAGATTTTTATAAAAGTTACTAATTCTGTGTGATTTTTGTATGCAAATCTCAGACAAAGTAAAACAATCTATTGTTAATGGATACGTAGTATTAATATTAAATTAAATACACAAAAGCGGGATTAGTGCGGGGAATACAATGCTTAGAGTAACAGACAATACTAAGTCCCGGTGAACACTTGCTAAAAAAGGACTCGGGACGCTATGTAATTTCCAATCAACTAGGAGGAAATATTTATTAACTGATGTTGGCATGCTCATGTAACGTAGACACATATCTTGTGAAACGCAGCCACGTTACTCTATACATGGTCCTACCCAACTTGTTATAGGACAGAGCACATTTGCAGCTGCGTCCTATCACAGATATACGTCAACTTAGTTTTTAAAGTATTTCTCCTCTATGTCTAACAAAAATATGGAAAGATAAACTTTTTTGCATCAGTGTCCATTTTTTATTGCTCGTAATATATGTACCTCCCCAACAACAGATTCCGTACTCTAACCTACTATGAACCATAGAAAAATATATTTTACGCAAAACAGGCCTAGGAACAATTTGCTTCAAGTGAAAAAATAGAAGTAAAATTTTGTTTAAGTTGGATTGCAGTTTATATGAATCTTCCATGTTAAAAATTTATCCAAAACAACTCCTTTACACGACTAAACTTGTTCTATTACAATGCAAGAACTACATTTCATCTTTCTCACTACACACTTCATGCACTTATACAGTAAAGGTGTTGTGAATAATTTCGACTCTCCTCTCAAATTAAAGTTAAAGTAACAAGTTTTTTTAGTATCCAAGCTCATGTAATGTTTCGAAAACCACCATGTTAGAGCATCTAAGTTCTCACACATTGTTTCTTATCGGATAAATAACACGAGAACCAATTACTAACAATACCTCTGACGCCATATTTTGACAGAATTTCTAATAGGAGATTATGATAAACACAATCACAAGTCTTTGTCATATCCAAAAACATGCCACTAACCTTTTTTCCAGAATTTACCCACCCATAACATCATCAATAAAATTGACAATTAGAAACACTGAAGCTCCAACCACAAGTTCGGAGAATAAAACTACACAAATAAACTAAAACACATTTATTTATATAGTTATTCTAGTTCCCTAATGTACATTTTGGGTATCCAAATTAATTGACCAGGGGGTTGTTTATCACCGTTTTAATAAACTGGTATTGCAACAGCTCTTTTAAGTTTATCAGGGAAAATACCGGAGACAAAACTTAAATTACATAAATTTGAAAATACATTAGAAATCAGTTCCGAGACCTCTTTCAAAGCTTTTGAGCTTATTTCGTCAATAAATAATTATTATTTATTGCTTTTTAATGATGCTATAAGTTTTACAATTTCAGCTGGGGTTACTGGCTCAATAAACATAGACCGTTCTTGCGAAGCCGTGGCAAAAATAACCATGACAGATCCACAGGACTCGAATAAAATACCATCTCTAATTTCATCAACCACACTTATAAAATATTGATTAAACAAGTTTGATAAATCTAAGGAGTTAGTTACGATACCGCTATTATCACTTCTTAATTTAATTTCCACGCTTATTTTCTTTTGTCCAGTAATTTCATTAATGATTTGCCTTTCCTTTTTTGAATTACGATTACATTGTGTAAATAAATTATCAAAATAAAATTGCTTGTGTTTCTTTAATTTCAAAGTATAGTGTATTTCTATAGGTTTTATAAAAACTTATTAATTTTGAATTGTTTGAATGAATTTAGTTTTTTATGTAACTCATTACGTTTTATTATTTGTTGGCACAAGTAATATGTTATTCAGGGTTATTTTTTAAAGTTTTCTTTTGCTGATAAATTTCTCGATCACATTCTTTCAAACAAGCCATAAACTTTGATATAAAAAAATCAAATGCTTTATTTACATCATTCTGTGAGTAAACCTCGGACCAATCCCCCTCAGCGATGTGCCTACGAAATAAGAAATAATCAGTAAGAAAGATCGTTACCCCTACTGCGTTGTATTCAGGTATGCTATTTGGCGGGAATCGTACGTCCCCCCTCCTATCCTCCTGTCTTGTGAAGTTATACAATCCAGTACCGCAGTAACCTTGTTTCTACACGCATCCAGGCGCTAGTGATAGTTTAGATCTGATAGAAACCACGCCACCAAAATTGTTATTATTCTCAGTTTTACCGTTTTTGTTCATCTTGTTATCCCAACTTTTTTTCCATGTTTTATCTCAGTAATTAGTGTGATGTCTATTCTGCATTTAAAGTTTAAAGTGATTGTTTGATTTTTTAGCAACAGTTTGGGTGATTGATTTTCGATTAAGGATCTGAGGGATCCCGCGCCACTAAGTATGTCTCTAAAAGGGACGCCACCTTTAGAGTGTTAAACCGGACCAATACGTGACCTATGCAAGAACCACTTGCTGGCCGTGTTATCGCAATAAAGATTCCAAACCATGACTAGACATTACGAGTTGATTGTCGTCTGCAATTTTTGGCTTATAAAACAAGCAATTGTTCATATCCCCGATTGCAATAAGATTATCGATGTTATTTATTTAAGCAAGATAAATATCAATTTAATTGATAAACTTATGTACTGCTTCGATGTGCAGTTTGCCAGAAGTACAAACTCAAAGTTTAAATATTTATGCACAATACACAACGCATCGCATGTAAGTAAAGAAACCGAAATATTCTCATAATCAATTTTATCTGCAATATACACAATAACTCCACCTGCTCTATAACCATCGTTACAATTTTGAATAATATTGAATCCGTCGATAGGATATAAATTAATCTCATTATTTTGTAGCCATATCTCCGTTAGTATGACTATGTCCGGCGTTCTCTCACAAACTGACAAATTAACTAAAAATGCATCAACATTTTTCCAGATGCTTCTAATACTAAGATGAATCATGACTATATCCTTATTACAAAAAACTGTATACCCTAATATGTCAGTCATTCCAATTTAAAAAAAAACACAACCAACTAAACGCTCCGATTTGACAAATATTTGAACTTAATTCTAAATAAAAAACTTACAAAAATAAAGTAATGCCAGTAACTTTAAAAAAAGCACTAGAAAAGAATATAATAATAAATAAATGTTTACTTTAATAATATGGTTCCACTAAAATCTAAAATTTTATTACAGTTCATTCATGTCAGTCCAACTCGTTATAACTAAGCAAGGGCTATTTTAATTTGTTCGCATAAATACCTTGTCACCACTTGTCCATACAAATGCATAATTCCTGAGCTTCCTCGCCTCTCTCGGCATAGCATAAAGATGCCTCCTGGCCTGCGACGGCGACTCATTGATGTAGATGGTTTTATTTTCAGGAAGTCCTAAATGCTGATCGTAAGGTCTCTCTTGATTCGTTTTTTCTATAGGAACTCTTCCTTCTCAAATCGTCTTATGAACTTAACGATGATACCTGCCGGACCTCTTTTACGCCTACCCAAGCGATGACAGTTATCTATCATAGCTTCAGTGACAGGAAAATTGATTGCTTCTCCGATTTGTTTAACTACTTCTAGAACATTCTCCTTTTTTTCAGGTACTCCTTGTATCTCTACACAGTTAATACGTGTGTACTGCCCAACGTCATCAAGTCGTATCTGTAACTGATCCACCTGAGCTTTAAGTTACCAGTTTTCCGAGGTTAGCTCTTCTATTTTCCTAAAGTCTTCTACCTTCGCTGTCTGTTCGTCAATCGACCTTTTATTGTCGTCGATCTTCTTGTGGGTAAGATTCGAAGCTTCACTGAGGTCTGCTTTCATTACTTTCTGATCCTCCTTAATCTCGTTTAAGGCCACCATTATGTCTTGCAGGGTAAATTTTGCTTGATTAACAGATGAATCCAATCTCATACTCTTACGCCTGTCAAAAAGGCTCGCACCTCCATAATATTATATTATCTGCTGTCGCAGCATCAATATCAATGCCTTACTCGTATTGTGACATGTCGCATGAAATACTTTCACACATTCAATGCAAATTATTTTTAATTGTTTGCTTGAAATACCCTTTGTGCAAATACCGCAAATAGATGGCATGGTGAAATGTACAAATAGAAGAACGTATGTGTTAAAAAGAAAAAACAAAAGAAGAACTTTGCAACTAAAATGCGAAAAAACAACAACTTAATTCATACAATTATATACAAAATACCCGAAATTAAAAAGATTCAAACAAATAATGTAACTGGTTTGTGAATTTGTCTCTTATCATAGAACTACGAGAACTTAAAACTTCGACCAAATATAACCCAAAACGTTATCTCTACTGCAAAACCACTCCTTGGACTCTGAATCATTACTGAAATATTATTGTTGATAACTTCTAAGCCATTTTTGATATATCAGTAAGAAACAAAAAGCTATTAAAATATAATATTTTGATCTTTAATTATATACATAAAAATGCAGATAAATAAAACATGTTCACAAACAGGCCAACAATTTTATAAAATCTTTATATAAATTTGGAACATATGACTGTTCTATAGTAATAATATTTTCTAAACGGTTTGATTTATCAGTATGAAATTAAAATCCAGTAAAAATTCGTATCTTTAAAAATGGTAATAAATACTAAAGTTTTAAAAGTAGGAAAACAATAATCTACGATCCATCTCGGTAGGTGGCAAACTAAAGACTATCAACGTTTGACACCATGGAATCATATTGAAACGACACAGAGTCCCTCATCCGTTCACAGCAAATTAGTCCCGAGCCTAATCCCCGTACAACACTAACACCTTTATCTTACTACTGATGCTTGAATCTGGCCGTATTAGAATAATAGACTTGAGCAGTTGCATTTTCGTAAATAGGCTTAGATTAGTTTCTGTATATAAATAGACAAAATAATTACAAATTACTATATAACATAAACTATTAACTGATTTATATTATAGACTTCTGACAACAATTACTTGTGCAACAATGTAGACAACACACACAACATTTTTAAAGAATATGAATTCTATTTTCAATGTATTTTGTTCTCCATTTACGCTGTAAATACATATGTTTAGTTCTTACTATTAATTTACAAACATTTTGGTTAAGTAAATGGGCTTTGAAATGTTAAAAATTAAACCTTTACCGAAACTATATATTTTTGTTTTAAACCAATAATATTAGTTTTTTGTTTCCAGAAATATAGTAGTTTTAATCTGAAAACATTCATATAGTTTTCCATAGGCATAATATTATAAGTTATGCAATTATAACAGTTATAATATAATTTATTTATTAAATCCACTATTTGCAATAGCAACCTTAAACCAGTTTCGCCTATTTAACAGGCATCATCACAAGTTGGAATAAAAACACAAGATTGGACGGTCACAGACTGTGAAATAAAAAAATATTAAGTGTTCTAAATGTACTTTTTATTTATTAATTAAACTTGTTTTTGTAGATTATGTTAAAGGAGTGTAATCTAAACATGTTTTTTAAGTTCTAAGTTCTAATGATGACTGATAAATAGCCGAAACAGCTGTAAATAACAATTGACAGATTTAATGTTTGCTAAGGCAAGTAGTGGATTTAATGTATTATTTTTATTAATAGCAATCGGTAATGGCTATACATGCATTAAGAGTTATAAGTTTTTAATGAAATATCATAGTTTATCGAAGTTTTCCTACAAATTTATCTTTATAAAAGTTTAATTTGTTTCTATTTATAACTAAAACAAGTAATAAATATTTATTTCTAAAACTAATTATATTTGAAATTTATTTTTGTGTATTTTCACTAGGGCCGGTAGTACAGATGGCTAGAGTAGGTAAATGAAACTTCCTCACACAACGTGTTTATCAAAATACTTCTCAAAAATAAAAACTTTCTGAAATAAATGCTTATATTTACCACAACATATGTGTGTTTAGAATAGTCAACTATATTTTAGTTAATTATGTATAAAGTCAGATATGGTTTGATTCACATGGGAAAGTGTACTAAAATAAACAGGTGCCGAGATATATGTGTGCGGAATTTATTGCATTCTACCGGGAGAGTAGTTGTTTGTTGGACACAAGTGATGCAATGTCTGCAAAACGACATGTTTGTGATCATCTTCGCGTCTTAGGAGTTAACGTGATCTACAAATAATGTCTTAACCTTTATATTGAACAAATGTATTGACAAAATATAGGTGAATGTTTACTACACTGAATAAATATAGGCGGTTGTCTACAATATTTAAAAATATAGGTGATTGTTTTGTATATTGAAAAAATATAGGCGATTTTTTACTATATTAAAAAAATATATGCGATTATCTATTATAATGAAAAAATATAGGTGATTGTCTAATATATATTGAAAATTTTTAGGTGATTGTTTTCTTTAATGAACAAATATAAGCAGTTGTCTACCATATTTAAAAAGATAGGTGATTGTAAGTATACTGACAAAATATAGGGGATTGTTTAGTCTAACTATTTGCATATAGTAATTGATGGACATTTTGATACAACTGGCACGATGTGCAAGGAAAGAAGACAGAATTGGAAACGCTAATTGGATCAAAAGTTTGATGGTAAATTGGAGCGTAAGTGGTGAAACGCATCCAACTTGCAGTCTAACTCGGTCGTCCTACAATTCGGACCGTGAATGGCTAGTTTTTAACTAATTTGCATTATAGACTTCTGGCAACAATTCTTTTGCAACAGTGTAATACAGCACATACAATATGTTTAAAGAATATGAATTCTATATTAAATTTATTTTGTTCTCCATTTACTCAAGTAAATAAATATTTTTAATTCTTACTATTAATTAATTTAAAAACATTAAGTTTAAGTAAGTAGGCTTTAATGCCTTTACCGAAACTATTGATTTATGTTTAAAAAAAATAATATTTTTTTTTTATTACCAGAAATATAGTAGTTTTAATCTGAAAACGTTCATATTATTTTACATAATATTATAAGTAAGTTATAAAATTATAAGAGTTAAAAGTTTTTTTATGAAAAATTAATGTTTATCAATGTTTCCCCACACACTTATCTTTATGAAAGTGTAATTTGTTTCAGTTTATAGGCCTAACTAAAACAAGTAAGTAATAAACATTTATTTCTAAAATTAATTATATTGGAAAATTATTTTTGTGGATCTTTCAATAGTGCAGACGGCTGAAGAAGGTACATGAACTTCCTCGCATAACATTTTTATTAAAATACTTCTCAAATATAAATACTTTCAGTAATGAAAGCTTAAACCACAACATATTTTTGTTAAGAATAGTCAACTGTATTTTATTAAAGTAAGTATAAAGTCAGATATGGGTTGATATACATGTGAAATAAACAGGTGTGCAGATAAGATGCCCTCCAACTGAATTTGTTTATGATGCAAACATGAGTACACAAGCTGAATAATCTATACCCTCTCCATACGTCAAACTGTTGAATAAAGTAGAATATGATAAATAGTTTCTTTAAAACGAGCTGAAAAGTTGGTCATGCCCTTCGGTTGTCCGTATAGAATTTGAATTGCAAGCAAACATAAACATTTTATGAAAATGTTTTAAGGAAAACACTACTATTTGGTGGAAATGTAAAAATATTCAATTATTAAATCATAAATTTAAACTGAAATAAATATCATACACAATTTGCACTAAACAACAATTTGCCGTGTACAGTTGTTACATAATTAGGTAAATATCTCATTGCTCAGTTATTTATTATCGGATTGTAGCAAATAAAGTATGATTTTGTTCGTCTTAAAATTTAACATTGTTCATTACTGTTAACATTTTTTTAATAAAAAATACGGTTTTCGTGAAATTTAACATCAAAGATTTTAAATGGCCGCCATCTTGAAACTGTTTAAGATATCGTAACGAAATTTTATACACTTGTTTGACCTGCCGAGGTACACGTTCGTGCCAATTTGAAGTTTCTATCTGAACTAGTACTCAAGTTATAAAATAATTTGTAAAAAACACAAACAGACGGACAGACAGAAAACTAAGTATTTCAGACCCATATTTATAAATATGACATTTTTTTATTGTCTTGACCTAAGGAACAAATACACACAATTTTTCCAGGGAGTTTGTAAACACCCTGTATATTCTTAACTAGATATCAGATAATATATTTTGGATTAAATTAATGTATATAAATTATAAAGAAAATTATTATATAGATACAAAATATCAATTATATTTGTATTAAAATCTTAACAGTTTATTTTAAAAGTAATAGTTTTAAACATTCTGGCCTATTTAAAATAGGTTTTAATTTGTTGAAAACTTTTATGAGTCTATAAGTTTATGATTTGTTTATTAGTACGAAACTCTCCTTAGCATTCTACTACTTGTGTAGTTTATAATTTTTTTTTTTTTTTTTTTGTAGGAAGAAGATGATGATTAAGTTTAAAGAGAATAATAAATAATTACACCATCCAGGTACAACCTGGATGATGTAAATATAGTACTATTGTTCTTTAATCTGAGTGATTGGGTAAGTATTAAAAAAAATTGCAATTTAAATCTACACTGGATGTTCAAATGTTATATGAACTGTTAATATCTCTTGTATCAGTAAAATACAAATATGGAACAAACTAATTTTATAGAAGTTGACATCCTCTATCTACAGGAAGAAAACTTCTATTGTAAGTAAACGTAAAAATATATACATTGCTACATAAAATTACAATATTTTATTACTTTTGGAACTCCTTTATAAAATTTACCTGGTTTTAAACCACCATGAAGATACAGACACTATTGTTTTTCAAAAGTCCATTAATGTCATGTTTTTATCATAACTAGAACCAGAAATAAATACAAATCTTTGAGTTTTCTGAAAAAGTAAAATAATTTCATATTACATGGATTACATTTAAGCATACGTAGTATTAAGCTAAATACACCCAAGGGGTTTCACAAAGTTTATAACTGTCTTATTACTGTGTGCGTATGCTGTTTCAAATAATTCCTTCAGCTTTTAAAACTTAAAAAACTGATTATGTATTTAGTTTATCTAGGTATAAATTATTATTTTTATAAATTTCATAACCAGTTTGATTATTTTCCAGCTATAATTATAGTAAAACGTAACTTTTTGTTTACTAGATATTAATTTCAAATTTACAACATAATCCTAATGTAGAATTATTTGACAGAAATTAAGCAATTAATAATGATGACAGAAGATTTATAAACATTATAATAATAATAATAAAATGTCTTTTTTTTAATTCTCAAATACATTACTTTATATTTCAAACATAACCGACATTACTCCTGGTCAGGTAAACCTTTGACTAGTTTCCACTAGAAAACAATAACATTTTATAAATAATAAGTAAATAAGTAATTGATGACCTCCACAGTTAAAACAGTAATTACAAAATTAAATACATTTCCTTACAAAATACAGCAATACAATGTTAAACAAAATTACAGATTATTACTATAAATAACTATATTTATAACAATTATTTCCTTTCTTTAAACAAAACTATATTAATACAACAGCAATAAATTTTTTTTAAAATTTATTAAAACTAATAACAACAATAAATCAGATCTAAGATACTAATAAATCAAATCCTTAGCCCATTCATATCTGTATGTATAAGCTAGTTTACAAATTAATTGGGGTTTGTAAGATTTATAAAATAAGGTTTGAATTACAACTTGGAAACAATGTTACAAATTGTGTACGAAAATTAATAATTGGAAATTACATCAACTATAGAATGCCTTCCGTATTGAATAATGCAGTACTGACCACAAATATTCCGGCAGAAAAACATCCAACGTTGGTTTGTAATGCTTAAGTCTGTCATGAATCAAACTCAGACAAATTTTAAACGGCGTATTTTACAGTTTTAAACCCGCAAAGAACAATAATTTAAAACGTTCTTCACAAATTACTGCATTTATATGTAATGTAAAAATGAGTTAAGTAGTTTAATACAATCTGAAGGACTCCCTAAACCATTTTCATTTGCGTGTAATATGTTTAAGATATTGACGATAGAGGCAGTTTTTACAAACATTTAATCAACATATCGATTAATTGTTTACCGATGAATCAAACGAAATGAATATAGAAACATTGAGTTTTTAAATGCGTTAGAAATTTGAAAACAATAAATGTCTCGTTTGGATTAATTAATATTGTGAAATAAAATCGATCGTATTGAACAGCCAACTACTAATACGTTTACAAAGACATGTTAGAAAGGTTATGTTTACCAAATTGAAATGAAAAAGAACATTTATATAGTTTACCTATACGATGGCATGCTCTAACATTACAGACCTGCTGAACGCCTCAACCTTACTGAAAATATTACTGATTGATGGACTTTATCATGAGGATCTTATGCCTCTAAACCATGCGTTGATATTACATATTATGTTGTAGTAGTCTAAATCAATTGTTTAATTAATAAATTTAATTTATTTTGTACAATTATTTAACTACAACAATAAATGTAATAGTTGCTCTGCTTCCTGGCAAATATTACTTAAAACTACACTTATCTGAAATATTATCTGAAAACAGCAAAAATGTTTTTTTAATTTAACTTAGGGATTTTATAAAATGTTTAAATAATCCAGAAATCATGTATACTGATTAATTTTTCTCCTTTTACCTTCCAACACAAGACACAAATTGTGTTGCTTTGATATATTTTTATTATTTTAAATGCGAAAGGTCCTGCAATGTGAAATAAATATTTTATCCCTTTAAGTCTCTGTAATATAGTTTCTCAAAATATTTAAAGTTTTTTGTAAACAGAAAATATATTGAAATCGTGAAAAATTAAGTCTTTGTTTTTCATTAACTTTAATTACCTTATGGTGATTCCGTCGAACAATCCTAGATTTGATGTAGTTATTGTGTTTTCTACATATGACGCGTTTCGACTCTTTATTCAGTCATTTTCAAATGTACGCACAAATACAATTCACGAACATTTAAATAACACAAATTACAACATATTAAAATTAATACAAATACGTTCGAAAAACGTTATCGGGGACCATTCTCGAATGTGTTCGATCGTCAACTGAAGTAATGACCAGTCAGCAGATCATAGGTCTCCAGTATTGGGGAGGGGTTATTGTTTAAGTTTGTACATCGTGAAGCGCTGGAATTGCTTCCGTGCTATTAATCATATCGAAGATGATATGGGAATGAAAAAGCTATTTATTATTAAGCAGATTGTCTGGATTTTGTTTTTGCATTTTATATATGTGGAACTCCTCTATTGCGTTCATTAATGGACCTTTATTGCAGTGATGTAATATTTTCAAGTTCTTGTCAATGTCTGTGTGATTATGGTTGCTGTCAATTAAATCCTCTGTGAACTTGGAAACTATTTTCTTGGTGGTAGAACGTTTTGAAGATGGAATATGCTCTTTAAAGCGGGTTTTAATGTGCGTTCAGTTTGGCCTATATCGTTTTTGGGTAATCATCACATGATAACTGGTACACGCCGCTGCTGTTAAATTGGTCAGGGTCTCTTGCTCTTTTTGGTTTTAAAACTTTATTTAGGCTATTGGAAGTTCTATAAGGTAGGTGGTAGCCTTGTTTGAGGAAAATTTTGTGAGCTGCGTGTTCCAGGTCTTTATTGAAGCCCACGGCAATACATTTGGGTTTGGGTTGAGTGGCTTTGTTAACTTTTTTCCTTTTAGTTTGTTTTTTAATTATCTTTTCAATAATGGAAGTATCGTAACCATTCGAGGATGCTATGTATTTTATGGTGTTAATTTCTTCTTTAAAATCTTCTGACGAATCTATAAACGAAGCTATTGTAGGCTGCTAATTTATGCGATATGGGATGGTTTGAAGAAGCGTGAATTTTATGGTTGGTCTGAGTGTTTTTTCTATATATTTTAAATGCGTGTTTCCGTTCTGGTTTTGTGATAGTGAGGTCCAAGAATTTAAGTCTCTGTTAACAGTCCACATTCTTTCTTTTTGTTTTCAAACGGAACTTGCATTAAGAACGTGATGCTCTATGTCATTGTAACCTTCAACAGCTTACAACAAAAGCACGTAATCGAAGTCATGCTTTTACAAAAATACTGTCTGTTCTTTGAGAAGACGCCATGTTTGTAGAAACGTCCGTAAAGAATTTATTGTGCTCTAGATCGCATTGACTAACATTGTAGGGCAGTTTATTGAATTAACTCGAACAATGTTCTCTACTCTCGTATTGGTCTGTTTGTACTAGCATTGCACAATAAACTCTCAATACATTCTTTTTATATAACATGATTAAAATAAATTCAATACACAAAAAAGGATTTAATTTAAAAGGATGAAACCTGTGCTGATAGCCAAAACGATAATTTACACGCAAGAACCAATTAAATTTCAAATATTTGAAACCAGATATGATCTCTCACTACGAAATTAACTTGGCACGTGACGCCAATTATAGATTTAGTGTTTAGAAATGTACCACACATAAATAAATATACTAAATGAGGTGTAAACAATGTTGGTGATAAACTACTTGGTACTAGTGACAACCTAGTGTATATTTAATTTAATGCCATGCTCTAGAATTAATAAATATTTGAATATTTAATAAACAAATCTTTAATTATGGAAGTAAAGATGAAATGTATTGACTATGAATGCATGTTTTGTTAAGTTTAACATCATTTTCAGATTTTCTGAATTTACATAAAATTTCCAAGAAGAATGACTTGTTGAGCATAAAATAATTTATATGCAAAAATCTTGAGATAGTTAAAACATACAACGCTAGTTTGCAAACATAAATGATTTAAGAATGTGTGAAAACCTATAATGCTATTATAGGTTTTCATGCTAAACATAATGAGTGACCTAATTTTAAACGACTGAGCTTTCAGAAGAAGCTTACTACTAAAATAGAAATAGAAAAAATACAGGTCACCTGGTCGAACAAACTTCTATCAAAAGTAATTAAAAACACAAGTTGTAATTTATTCTTTGGCCCACAGACCTGGCAACTATGTTTAAATGGACTTATTAGTTTTAACTTATTGATATTTAATCGATACTTAATTCTGAATAGTCATATATGATATTTTTTATACGCAAACATAACTAAAGCGAAAATTATAGTGTTCAAGAAATGCATGAAATACATGCAAAATAACTAATAGCAAAGAACTGGTGATAACACAATTTGGAGTGCTTTAACATTATTTTATTGTTAACTATTGTTCTCTAAAAATAAACGCTTATAATAAGGACTTCACCACATAGAAATGCCAAATTATCTGTTTCTACTACGTGAAAGCCGTAATACACTACTTAACAACGATTTCGATAGTAACGTAAAATATGGTAAGATCATATTTTTGTAGTGGTGCTATGAAACTATCAAGGAAATAACTTATCGTCTTCCACTGCCATTACAATAGATGATCACCTTGCCCTTTCCATAAATCCTGCAGCATGTGTAATAATCAAATCGACTGTTGAAATTTCAAAACTTTTCTGGTAGACTATTGTTAGTTTATTTCTTCGTTTATGACTATTTTAATTGATATTCGTAAATAGAGATTTTAGTTTGCGGCATGATCAGTTACCGGTGCTGTTACAGTGGTCAACCTTATGTGAATAAGGTTCAATAATAATAGACTAATAGTTATGTTTTACTGTAATTATAGCTGGAACATAATCAAACTAGTTATGAAATTTATAAATTAATAATTTATACCTAGATAAACTAAATATATAATCGGTTTATTAAGTTTAAAAAGCTGAAGGCATAACTTGAAGCATCATGCGGGAAAGAACAAACTCAGAAATAAACACTAACAAACTCTGTAAGAGGATTAGGATTATCTGTTTCCCTTCGTGTGGTATTATGCAAACGGTAAACCGCTTGGGTGTGTTTAACTTAATACTATGCTTAGATGTAATCCATGTATTATGAAATTATTTTACTTTACAGAAAACTGAAAGAGTTGCATTTATTTCTGGTTCTAGTAAGGTTTAAAACATAAGATAAATGAAATTTTGAAAAGTTTCGTTCCTGTAGTAACCTTCTATAAAATTTTGTTCCATATTTTTGTTTTACTGATAAGAGATATAAGCAGTTCATATAACATTAGAACCGGTGAACAACTGTGAATAAACCTTATGTGAGCAGTGTGTTACAATTGTCGTTAAAATTTATATTTCACTGATACAAAAAAGGTCAACGGGAGAAATTATTAGAGACGTTTATAAAGAAAGCAATTAATCCAGAAGTTAATGAAAAGAGATAGACACTAAAGACAAATAAATTTAGAATTTCTATATTTTCTAAGTTAATAAATAATTAGTACATATCTTTAAAGTATTATTTATTTCAATGATGTTAATTTTTGCTTAAAAAATGTAAACATGTATAATTTTTTAATTACTTTTTTGATATTTAAATACATAATTACACCGTATTTTGGTGTACGATTTAAATCGATTATATACAGATATAAACCTAACAACCGGCCCAATAATAATCACTTAAAATTCGACCCAATATACAATTTTAAATTAATTTCTTAGTAAGTTACTTCATAAAAATAGCAGATTCTATGCTTTAGTTCTATGTCCTTCCTTTCATAAATAATAATCAATTATCCACTTTACCTAACAATAATTTAAGTATTACTCTTTGAGTTTTACTTAAAAAATAGGTTGTAATAAGTTGTACTTTTATTTAAATATTTTTAGCACAAACACTAGTAAATTTTGTGAGAGTGATATTAAAGTAAGTGTTAACTAACGTTGCTTGCATAAAACTAAGGCGTGTTAGGTGGGTTACACAATGAAATGGCGTGGCTGCCACGCGGAGGCACGCTGCATACGTCGTGCCAGTGCATCGGCGAGTACGATGCAAGGAGCTTACACACTGGAATACCATTATCCATACATTTATATATGTACTCAGTATGTTCAAAAATGTCAACAAGTGAAGATGAGCTGTTCCTGTTGTTAGCTGGAAAATAAATTTGAATTACTTTAATTATAAATTATTATTATTACATTATTTTTTAGTATGGAAAACGTATATACTTTGTAAACAATATTTACAATACATTTTAAAAATGTACATATCTTTTGATCTATATATTCGATTTTAAATATTAAAAAAGATTTGGATTCACAATAAAATTATCTTTAACTAATTATATTCATAACCCAATACATAACTAAAATAAATGTCAAATAATACAAAATATAACAAATATTGTTCACCACTTGTAGAATTTTAAGTAGTAATTTTTATAGGCCTAGTCAGTAGAGGTGTTAAAATTTGTTGTAACAATCAGATTTTTTTAAATTGTTATTGTAGTTATGTTGTCTAAATGAGGTTCAAATTTGATTAAAATCGGTAAAATATTTTTAAAGTAATTAAATTTTTACTGAAGACGTGAACAAACAATTTTTTACCGAATAAGATATCGGAAAGTAATTTTTATAGGCCTAATCAGTAAAGGTATTAGAATTAGTTTTAACAAACTGATTTTTTTAATTGTTATTGTAGACATGTTTTCTATATGTGGTTCACATTTTATTGAGTTCGATTAAATATTTCTAAAGTTATTCAATTTAGAACCTGTGGAACGCAAATCTGAATTAAACACTGACGACATGTGGTCCAGAGAGTTTTATCTGCGCATGCGCTAGGTCGAGATGCTTGTGGCATGCATCGCCAAACACCGACCGATCGGCGTTCGAGTGGCAGATGCGTGGCGCAGCGCGATTCACGCGGAAGATGCGCCACGCCACTGCTACTTCAATGTGTAGGGTCCCGTTTAAAAGCAATGGTGGATTTTTGCGTGGCGTACAGCAACATACCACTTGCAGCAAGCTGCATGCCACGCCACTTCAGTGTGTAACCCGTCTAGAGGTCTTAAAATTCAATCCACAATCAATTTAGGCATTTCATTGACATTATGAGCAATGTGTAGTTTTTTAACTTATGTTTTAAATTGGGTCATTTGATTTATTAAATTCTAGAACACATATCGAACTTGTAGAACATTGCTAAAATTATGTGTGTTAGTTCTTTTTTAAAATATTTTTTTTAAATATAGTTTTAAATCAACAAATTCTGTTTAAAAACGAATGTGAGTTTATGATGAACACGCACAAATTTAAACTAATAACAATGACGGTAAATTTTATATACATTCTAAATACCGTGCATCTAAACTCAAAATGGTAGATACAAACTATAACGTAATTTTAATTTAGTAATAATACTAATTTCTTCCAAAAGTTGATAAGAATTGTTTCCTTTTTTAAACAAGGCCGAACCCGATTACGACGGTTACAGTTAGGAAATAATACAAATAATGCAAAACATGTTACCTGTTAAAGGTAAGACATATATATAATATACAGTTACTTAAATGTCTCCTCAAGACCAAATTTATTATGGTTTAACAAAAAGCGAAACAGTTAATTATTATTCGAACAGAGCAAGGTAAATTCCCTAATCCTATTTCGTAAATTACTTCACCTTTAATAACAAAAACATTAATGGATACGCTCATCAGAGTTAAAATATAGAAATGAAAACCCTGCAAAAACATTCGCGTCCCTGAAGTCGTTCCCACTCAACCCCCCTGACTTGATTACATACTTGGCGGTCCTTGATTATACTTCCCACGTTCTTAACTGCAAATCACGTCATAAAATAGTCTCATCATTATATTACGAGAAGAAGCTGTCTTGTTTAACGTAACTAGGAGCAATAACACTGGAGACAATGTTTTATTATGCCAGATTGTAAGTGATCTTAAAATTAATTACTTTTATGGATTTCATTTTAGTTTCATCATTACTGTTAATGTTTCATCCGTGAGTTGTGACTAATTCTCTTTAGCAGATTTAGAGGTTACAATTGACTAAATGGGGTTTTTAGAAATACAAATTTTTAAGTATATTTATATACCTCTTAGGCTATACAGGTTGTTTTTTAAACAGGGTGTTAAACTTCTGGAGCAGCTTACATGTATTAAACTAATTTACATGTAGCTCATTTCCTAAAACGTCTGTTTTCCAGATAATTTCCTATTTGTATTTTTCTAAAATAATCTATAATTTTAGAAATATATAATAAATTATCTTCAGATTTTGTATACCTTTGTAGACAGCTGCAAAAAACTAAGTTTGTTTGCCTTTAAAACACCTATTTTTATAATTTTATTTCGCTTATTTACAGCATAACAAATAGAAACTATACAAGTACAATTTTCTACAAATGCAATTACAATATTCTCATAATATTATTTTAAAGTAATCATCTTTCGAGATATTTAAATTTTGATGTTTTTAATAGCTGCCATTTTGGAAACATAAAATACGTCTAAGTTTTGGATAAACTTGTAAAATGTTAAATGTGTTTGCTAAATCTGAAGTCATTAAAACATACAATCATTGTAAAGTTGTAATGTTTTGTTACAAACAATTTCGGATTACGTGGAATTGAAGTGTTTAAGAAAGTATATTTATATGATTGTTTTCGTTATTTGACTAAGGTAATTATTGACAAGCAAATAGCTGTCACTGTGTGCTCCCTCAAAAGATGGTAAGAGAGCACACTTTATTTAAATTGCATAAGTGGAGATTATTTACAAAACAAATGTTGCATTTATTTTGTAATGTCACAGATATTACAGTCTTAACCTAAAATGTAGGCAACTAATCAACAAGATGCCTAAATTAAAAGGTAGGAGTAAACAAACTTTGTAAACTTTTTGTATAGTCCTGTAGTTTGTCTAATTAAACAAATGCACAAACAAAAAACCTGTGTAATTATGTAACAAATGCATAATTGGACATGGTAATGTCAGATTTATTGTTGGGAAAATGTTCTTTATAACGTTCAATGAACACTCTCTCTGCCTCACCTATGTAGTACTTATTACAATCCTGGCAATTGGTTTTATAAACTATGGAAATTTTTTCTGTTAAAGTATGGATTTACTTCTTAAGCGATGTACGGAAGGATAATTTTATGTGTATTTTGAAAATATCTTTTAGGGCGTTAGGCAAAAATTTGGTATATTCAGACGAAATATATTTACTATAACTAATGCTATGGGTTTCTGTGTGTTTTCTGTTTATGGTTATTAATCAACTTATCAATTATTGCACTCTTTTACCCATTAACTACGGTTATATTTTTTATAATGGTCATTTCTTCTTAGCAATCAATGGGAAAGTTAGAAGTCTATGTACAAAGCTAAGAAAAGTTGCAATTTTTTATGAATGCGGATGGCAAGAATAAGCGTGAATGGTGACGTCGTTGTAGTTGGTTTACTGTAAATTTTGTACTCAAACTTGTCAGTGACGTTTTTATTTTTTATGTCGATAAGTTGAGTTGTTTATCGTTTTCTGTTTCAAGCGTGAACTGGTTTTTGGAGTGAGTGCTTCATGTATTCTTAAGATTGACTGCTTGCCGGTTAGTTCTATTGAAAACTACGAACGTGTCATCAACGTAGCGACTGTAATATATAACGTTCTATTTGTATTTATTACGGTTCATTACGGTTTGCATTATTAAATGATTCATTATTTTTCTGCACAGTGTCAAATATTTAAAAGCTTTCTTTAAATTTATGAGAAAGAGCACAATTGAAAAAGCCTCTAGAAATGTAACAATCTACACTTTCAACTTATTTTCTTGTGCAACCATTATTTGGCTTCTTCCCAAACTGTATATAAAAAGAAATAATTACATTAAAAAGATATTATTTAAAAGTATGTATTGTGTTGAACGAAATACAATTTCTTTAGAAACCAATTGAAATGGTAAGATATAAATTTTACAAGAAAGGAAACATCTGTTGCCATCTTAACTAAGTTATTTTTAATAATATATTATTTTTTATGTACATTTATGCTTACATTGAATTGACTAAGTATCCAAAATTTATGATTTTTAACTGATTAATATAAGTATTTTGCTATAGGTAGTTTACTGTAGAAGTGATAATAATAATAAATTGTATGTAAGCAATGCTGCAATACGAATTAAATTGTTCACATAATTTAGAAAAGTCATTCAGAGAAAAAATAGAAAGTACATGTGCACCAAACTTACAAATGCTACATATATGTTATTTACAATTTTATTGGACATACACTATTACTTACTTCACTGATTAATGAGCTTGCCGAGTTAGGTAGTTTGTGTTTGATTTTAATTTCTCAATACAACGTAGTTAATTTAGATTATTTGAAAACTTAAACAATTTGAAGCTACAGTAGTGCATCACATTCTCAAACATTAGCACAAACAAATTAATGCTACATGTAGGCTATTTATAATCGGACATACTCTGTCACTGACTTCAAAAATAAGAATATGAATATAACGTCATTGAAACTTGACCAACACGTATAAGTTGAGATAATCTGTGACTTCTGCTATATACCATAGCACCGTCTTCTGTGACACTTTGATTTTTACAATTATAAAAATGTTTAATTGAATATATATATATATGTTGCTTTAGCCTTGTGTTTTATTGTAATTAATACCTCATACTAAGAACATTTAGATGTAAATATTTTTCTTTACCTTACATACATTCCAAGATACACTATACTAAACAGAATATAATTTTCTTACTAGGTATGAATTTGTAAAAATAATTTTTAAACCTCAAAAACTATATATGTGAGTTAAACCATCTTAATGTGTAACCTTAACTTTGACCGAATAATCGTATTGTATAGAAGAAGCTTTTACATATCTTCACAAAATCTATATAAAAGCCAAAAGACAGAAATAAAATGTCAAACTGCCAGCAACAATATATTGGTCTCCCTCTGAAATGTGTATTTCGCAAAAGGATCCGGAATTCAGAAATGAGTTCACGTTATATCTTTTAAACTGTTCAAGGAAGTTATTTTACTCAGAAAAGATATTAATATTTGGGAAAAATCAAAGGTTTAAACCGTGTTTAGTAATATAAGTGGAAAATAATTATTTAAAGAGAATGTTATTATTAAACTTATTAAAAATGTCGAACAGCTATAAACTATCTTTGGTTAAATATTGGTATGGTTACACAATTCCACTAGATTCAAAACTATATTGTCTTGAATATAAAATATTAGTAAATTAAATCTGTTAAAGTATATTACTAGATATTAAACGAAACAGCTTTAAAAGAATATACTATCACTTAAAAGGAAATTAGGAGACTACAATTATTTTATAATCGTAAAGAAAACCCCAACTATCCTTGTACCTATAAATTGAATAAAGGCTTGAAGTTTAAAAAAAGATACTGCAACTACCAACTGTTAAGAAAATAAATACCCATTTCGTAAGATTACCGTACTAACACTTAAAATATTCAGTAAATGTAAAAGGAAAAAAATTACATTTAAAGGATCTAACAAATGAAGATCTGAACACCATAATAATGTTTTAGTGTAAGACGAAATAATGTTAGAAAACAAAACGATAGAATACTGGATGAAAAGGAAGAGATATGTTTGCAAAATAGTTTATAACCGTCTGAACAGAGCACACAAAAAAAAAACTAATTGGCAAATAAAATGCCAATTATCTTATGCGTAATTTATTATGTTTATCGCCAAATAAAGCGATTCTGCGGTTAGAAAGTTAGACATATCATATAGGTAGAATTAGTAGTTTATTTCAGCAAGATTTGAAAAAATGGTAGCCACAGTAGTTTACATATATGTATTGACCATAAATATACGTTTTGTACCAGATTCATATAGTCCATTTTTACTGAAAAAGTATAATTACAGCTATTTAGACTCATTTGAAATATGTTAACTATATTAGAGTAAATTAAATAAACATAAATAATGTCAAATCCTAGAAAAGTAGCACGATTTCATGCAAACATGTGCTGCATCAACGTCTTTGTATGTTGATTTTATTACATGAAATTAAACATGGTCGACAATCAACTCAAAGGGTATTTACTATGCTTACATTTACAAATACAACACATTGTACTTCTTAAATTGGTATTACGATTCACCCAATGTAATCAATGCAATTTTGTAACTTTATTCCCAGTCATGCTTTAAAAATGTTTACCAACGGGGAAAGTATAATTTTTAATTCAATTCTGATCAAATTCACTTTAAAATACATTTTCTGAATCTAATCCTCTTACCCAATTACTACCTTGTTTCGTGTTTTATGTGAGTTAGTTAATCAGAATTGAGTTAAACCTTTGGAAAATATAAACGAAATATCAATCGTAACTAAACATATTATTTTCTTTCGAAAGATGATCGAGAGCACAGTTTTACATTTCTATAAATACTTACAAAAGTTGTTGTGTTTATTCACTACTTATAATAATTAAAGATACATAGAACTAGGATAATATCGAAAATATTGTAGGCTATATATTAGTTGTTATTTTAGGATAAACAGTGATTTTAAAGGTTTCTACCTAAGCTACAGTCTGTGGAAAGTATGTTTGGGAATTAATGCAGGATCTTCAAAATAAAACAACGGACATAACGAAGTTTTAGTCAGTAGAGTATGGCTGTTATTTGATAATATTATTCTCCAGATAGTATGAAACTAACAAGTTTAGTATGGGCATGTTATCAACAATGACAAATGATATTCATTACTAGTCTATATATAATACTGGAAAAGCAGGAACTGTATTACATTTGTGCAAAGTTTTCAATTAAAAATAATTACTTAAAACAAAAAGCATCGTTCGAAAATGGAGGATAAACATATTTAGACAGTCTTAATCAAACCACACTACTAATTTACATCTTAATAAGGTAATTTACAATTAGATTGAAATACAATTGAAGTATACTCTTTTACTCGACGACAACCAAACTAAACGTCTGCTCACTTATTGATAAACATAACTGTATAACTAACAATTTTAAGAAATTGTATAACAAATGAAAATATCAGATTTCACTAAAAATGAAGTGGCGCCTGAATGTTTGTGACGATTTAGATGTGTATCATAAATAACAAGGTTAGTCATTTGCGTGCCACTCAGTATAATGAAGCTATGGTTAAACCTCTGTGAAACAGAGATATGCTATCTCCAATACTTCTATTATACACAACAATTAATGTTTTAAAAACTACAAACATAATTTCTAAAAGGTGTTGTAAGTGCAAAATAGATTTAGAATTAAAAGTAAACATTTATTTCATTTTGATTAAAACAAATGGCTGAAGAGTTTCCATTATAAAGTATGTCTGTTTATTATTATATTTACATAATTAAGGGCTGCGATTTAGTAAGTCCTTGATAGGATTTGCGAAATGAGGTGATGCATCATCTTGTTGGAATATTGCTTGGTTTATTTCTGGAAACATAAAAGGAGGCAATACTTGTTGATTTAAAACGTCTCCATACCTAATTACAGATATTGTGTGTACTGTCCGAAATGTCGTAAGATAACACAGCGTTTACACTCACTGATTTATGCCTATTCACTACAAAATTGCGGTGAGAAAACCAAATTGAGAAAGTGAACTCGTCTGAGAAAATAATTCGAGCATGCCAATCAGGATCTAACTCATGTTAATCAATGATACGGGAACAAAATTCCACTCTTCTGTCCGGGTCATCCTCAAGTAAATTATGTACTAGGTGACTTTTATCAAATTTAATACTATTTTTTTTAAACAATTCTCTGTACAGAAGACATTGGAATACCACTTTCAAGTTCAAAATTCCTTAGTCTTTTCGGTTTAACAAGAGAGCGGAGAATGTATGCACATTCTTCTCTTGTCTTATTAGATCTTCTCCGTTACTTTTTTACAACACTAACAGTTTCTAACAAAAGATTTTTCTATTTAGTTATTGTTGGATTACTAGGTTTGTTAACTCCTGTTTAGGCAACCTGAAATGTTCTAACTGCTTCTGTAACGTTACATAAAAAATAGCCCACGCACATTAGTTTACTTTTTGCTCAACAGTAAAAGCCATTTTGCCAATCTCAAAGTCATTAAAAACTCCACTAGAGAAAGTTTTTTTATGGCTGAAGCAACATTGTTCTATCAAACAGCTGTTCAACAATGAGCGTTAGAACTGCAAATAAGTAAAACATCTGGTATCAACTCAAGAAAGTTATCTTTGGAGGGAGAAAATTAATCACTTTTTCATTATTCCACCATTTGGTTTCTGCAAGTGTTGTACTGCTAAAATTTCCACAGAACATTTTAAAAACCTCTATTGTGGCGTGTGGAAATTGTCTAAAAGATCGATGCATTAAAAGCAACTTTATAAAATCAAACGTTTAAACTTCTTTGTAGGACACTCTGTATATAATTATATATATATACATTTTTTTATCATTGGATAATTAAATGAGCATATATTCAGAGTGTTCACAAAGTCCATTAAATCCCCTCATTATTTTTGTTACTGAAAATAACTTAACAAAACTTTATATAGATATTAATAACATATAATCATTATAAGTCCTACTTCTTGATCACAAAAATTTAATAAATGATTTTTTATTTTACCTTGCGTTTTGTGATCTAGCGTCCTTTTAGGTTGACGACCTCGGTTTCAACTGCACTGAGTCATTTTCAAGTCACTTATATAAAAATCACACTACAACAATCACATTAGTTCAACAATTAAATAGTTCACAATAATTACAATTACCGTGGTTAAACGGTTCGTCAATTCTTTTATAAAATATAAAAAATATGGATGCATCCACTCGCGTACGTAGTTAAACTTGAAATGGTTGTATGTCCGGATTGAGTGAAAGTGGGGGGAGGATTAAAGTCTATGCTTCACTGTTATCTATGTCTATTATTTTGTCGTACAACGAATTAGGACATTCAACCATTTCACGTTTAACCACGGTAATTGTAATTATTGTGAACTATTTAATTGTTGTAGTGTGATTTTTATATAAGTGACTTGAAAATGACTCAGTGCAGTTGAAACCGAGGTCGTCAACCTAAAAGGACGCTAGATCACAAAACGCAAGGTAAAATAAAAAATCATTTATTAACATATAATCAACTTATTCCTAATATTAACAACTTAATACCCTCCTTTGATGTTATGATAACAATTTCATATTCCAGAACTTTGATTGTCCATTAATTTGAAACGAATCTAGATACTAAGCCCTAGTTTGCACCATTCTGTTTCTCTTTTAATTATATTTTCAATGGTGTATTACATGACCTACGTTTATATATTTGAAATGGTTTACCCCCTGAAGCCCCCAAAATCATAAAGCTTTAGATATGTCAAAAAATGTGTCCGGTTATAAAACACAAGGCATATACAAAGTTTTGTTATTTTTCAATAACAAAAATAATAAATGGGGTTAAAGGGACTTTAAGAACATTGCTCTGTATATTGCTTCTAGATATGACTAAAATAATTGACGCTAGAATTTTACTATAACTTATAATAAGTAAAAATTGTTTAATTTCTTATGAGGCAAACACTCTAAAAGCACTGATAATTTTATTCAAACTATCGAATAAAGGCTATACAGTTTGGAGATAAAATAACTCATAAATAAAGCAAAATATGGAAGTAAAACATAAAAAACACAAATAAAAGAACAACTGAATTACAAAACAACACCAAATGCAATTGTGTTTATTTTTTAAGTAGTTTTAATGGATTTTGAATTGTATTGTCCCACCTACATTAGGTCAAAATTGTAAACATGTTTTAATGTACGCTTGTGTGTGTAAATATATGTGTATATGTTTAAGTGGTGTACAGTATGTAGTAATACACAATTAATGTTTGCTTCGGGATCGAGTGTTAAGTCAAACTCTTAATACTTTGTCTTCACTAAATTATTGTTAGACTAAAATTAACAGACATGTGGTAACTTCATACGTAAACAATAACATTCGCACAAGTTTTCCTTCCATTACGGGGATTAACTGTAAACGAATTACTCGTGTGGCGATAAACCCATTAAATAAATACCAAGCTTTGTTTGTACGATCTTAAATACATTTTGAAATTGAACTCAATAGGTAAAATGAAGATAATATTACGTTTGTTTAACTATTTAAATTGAATAAACTCTATTTCAATAAATAAATACTGAGCTTAACTTGAAGAAGATATACTTGATGTAAAGTTGAGCATGGAATATCTCAACTAATAAATGTGTTACTCAAACGGGTTTCAATGACGTCATCTTCAGTGATGCACGAGCTACACTGAAAATAAACTGATAAAGATATCACAATTAAATTGGTTGACTGCATGCTGTCATTTATCCCGATATTCTAACCATAACTCAATATATGTGTTTCCTGCGCCAGTCTGTTTATTTGTGGGCGCAAAAAATAAAAATGTTTGGAACCAAAAAAACTAATTTGTATGATTATTTTTAAGGGGATTATTAGGACATATTGAAATATTTTTATAGAATTTTATGATGCACATTTTCAAGATATAACATGTATTTCGATTTATAAAAACATTCTAATCTCTATTTTATAGAACTGAAGCCGCATTTTCGAACATTGCGTACTATCTCCACCACTCATCCGTAATTTATTTCAGCTATGGTTATTGTTTTTAGGTAAGTGGTTAGATTATTCTATTAAGTGCATGACGCATCGACTTGCGTTTTTATTAGTTTATTCTATGGAAAACTCATTTAACTTTCAAGATTACTATGAAATTATATCTTACAACTAAAGTTATTCATGAGGGATAAAATTTAGGGAAATCAAAGCTATTGCAAATACGGGTTATTTAAATTGTAGTTCTATCTGTAATAAATTTGTTGGTATTTAAAAACAAATCATTTCTTCAACGTCAAAACATTACGTAAAGTTAAGTTAAGCTTTTTTGTTGGTGATTTTATACTGAACTTGCTATTTCAATCCTTAGTATTTTTCTGTATTAGCTTATGTATTATTCCTTAACCACTGACACAACATAGGACAGTCGTTTTTATTCATATTTGCTTCATTTCTGACATAGGTGTTTGTACGCACAATCAAAATATTTTAGTATACATTATGTTTAAGAGGTGACATACTTTATTGGTGGATGTTATATATATGACTTGCTTTCTAAAATATTCTGTTTCTTTCCGTGCGTTAAAACCGACGACCGTTTTAAATATTCAGCAATTATCAGGTTTTTTCGCCGGTGTCATGTACACAAAAAAACTTGCACATAGTTTCACGCCGAAACACTTTATACTTACCAAATGTTATAATTTATTATTGGGCACTAAATGTATGGTTCTGATTTAAAATACACTTCACCTTTATATGAAATTAAATTCAGTAAACAATAAAAGTTTTACAAGGCTATTTATTAAATCCTAAATCAGAAATGGATTACCTTATATTTAATTTACTAAAAATACTTTGCGATTATTACTAACCTATAGTATAAAATGGTTTGTTGAATATAATGTAAATAACATCTTAAATACTTTTCATGGTTTCTTTAATAAGCAGCGTTTTTTGATTGTCTCCAAAAGATCAATAAAGACGTAACTTTAAAGATAAAATAATGATTATATTATTCAAGCAACAGTTATATTTCAATTAATTATCTATTATTTTATTATAACATTTTTTGCTTATGTCGTTTCATCAAAACCCTTTTTAAAGTCTCTCATAATATTTTTAGGTGCAATGTTTTCCTTATGAAAATATACTTAGTACATTTCATTTGAAGATATATCTGACATTACACAAAGATTAAGATCGATGTTAAATACATTTCCTATGAAGTGCATCTAAGTATAGCCTTAACTATTCAATTCCCTAAAGCTGTGTTCTACATTCAAGCAGGTATAATCTACCTTCACTGCAATTAAAATAATAACTACAATTACAGCAACAATTAATACTTGTCAAGCAAATTATTATAACTTCTTTTTAAAATATGTCTCTATTGCATTGAATAAAATATAAATTTCAAACATCATTTTATAAGAAATGACAATCACAGCTGACATCTTTAGGTCAACAATAACGTTTGATTTAAAATGGAAGATATAAAATTTATATTTTACCTTTGTGTTTAGTTTACAACTTTTATTTAGCAATAAAACCTTGTCAGCAGCTATAAACCTCATGCCATAGGCTTCTGCACAGTGTTGCAACGAGGCTAATAACTTCAATGGAGGTTTAATAGTTAGTGTATCTTCATCGCAACTGTACGACTGTTTAAAATGATGTATAACTTTAAAATGTTTGTGAAAACACTTTGAAACTAGTCAAGCTCCATGCACAGTACAGCTACAGTGTATATGTACTAAAATATTATGAATTCTAAATGTCATAATGGCTCACCTTTGTTAAATTTCAATGATATATGCGATAATATAGAGAGAGTAAATGTATTTAGAGTTTGCTTACTTTTTAAATTAAGTTGTAATATAACCATTACATTTTCAAAAGCGTGTAAAACCAGACATAAAGTTTGTTATAATATACCTATTTGTTTAAAAACAGACTGAAAACGAAAAAGATTACTACCTGCAGTCAGCTAATAATTCAATTATATATGACAGTAGTTTAATGCGGACTTTAGGAGAATGTACATTTAGTATGTAAACATATAACAGGAAAGTACAAATAATGGATATTTTAAATTGTGTATTGACTATGTTTAATGTTTTAGAGAAAAGGTTTTGAGTGTAGTTGTGTTTCCAATAGTTTGATTATAATATAACAGACTAATATATACTTATTTGTGTTTTGGAAGATCTCTACAGTAAGCTGTTACTTTGTTACAACAGTGTTATAAGTTTAAAAATCTCAAATTCTTATTTTATTTTGATTCCTTCTCAGTTCCAGAATAAACTGAGGATACTTTATGACGTCATATCCCTGAGAGAGATCCCACATTTTTACTTTTCGTAAAACGCTGCGGTATACTATGGATGGACGAAGAGCTTATAAATATTAATTCTTAACATACGTCACAGGTTTTATCAGAGAAAGTGTATAATGTGACAAGTACACATTGTTTTGCGTATGTCTTTTTCAATTTTGGGAATAAATTAATGTTTTACAAATAGATAAACTTTAAGTTTAATTAAGTATTATATTTATACAATATGTACATGGGACATAAATTTTATTAACAGGTGTTTTTAGTAAGAAACATATTGAAAACCACCTCCTTTCTCTACAAAAACTTACCTAATTAAGTTTTCAGTAATACTCTTCGTGTATTTAAATATAAGTAATTATGTTCTGAACTCTATTCACACGTAGTATTCGCACCCAAGATAATAGCATCATATGTACATACAATATTCTGGTGTTTACTGTGTTGGTAGAGGATGCCGGGTTGAAAAAAGAATTATTACACATAACTTAATTACTATCCATAATCTCATTGTTTCCTAAGTTACAACATACGAGAGGGACTTAAAAGGGCTATAAAAAAGGTGTGTTGCTATTGTTTTGTTAAAATGTACTGTTTTTGAGTAATTTAGGTTTGAAATTTTAAACAGCTGCCATTTTGAAACGCATGATTGGATAAAATCGCATATTTTTAAACAAATGATCATAGATAGGTTACACAGTTTCCTAGATGTGAATTATTTTGTAATAAAAACAACATGGCGAATATCTAGGAAACGAAGCTTTTTCGAACCTATATTCATAAGAAAAATTTTGCTTTTTTTTAGGTCCCCTATTATCTCCTGCAGTTGTGCCAATTTTTTACGAAACACCCTGTATATATCTGGCCCCATCAGGCTCTGCACGGATAGACAAATCAAAGTTAAATGTATATTAACAACAACAAAAATCTATAAGTATATTACACTGTGTATTTCTTATTGGGATTTTTAGTGACTTTGACCATCCCACCCCTGGAAATTTAGAATCTTTTGAAAAGTATTCTTAGCGAG
>JAGFPH010001176.1:266290-307806 GCA_018207615.1 Philaenus spumarius
TCTTTAAGGTAGAATACAAAACATTATTTTTGTGTAATCATTTTGGTTAAAAAAAATTTATACCTTTTTCAAAAATGAAATGGAAGCAAATGATTCCGATATATTTTAAATAGCGTACAAATTATAAAAGTGGTATACCAAGTACGCAAACAATTTTGTACTTATTTGTTGAGTTTTTTTACAATTATGTATTCATTTTGTATGTAATCCTAGTAAAGTAGCACTATGTAATGCAAACATGTTCTTCATCGATTGTCAACGGCTTTGTATGTTGATTTTATGTTATGAAATTAAACATGGTCGGTAATCAACTCAAAGGTATTTACGAGACTTACATTTAGGCTAAACATATGTTGTACTCTTTAATTTGTATTACGATTCACCCGATTTGATCTCTGCGATTTTTAAAACTTTATTCCCAGCCAGGATTTAAAAAGTATAATTTTTAACTCAATTCAGATCAAATTCACTTTTAAAATACATTTTCAGGATCCAATCCTCTTATCCAATTACGACCTTGTTTCGTGTTTTATGTGAGTCAGTTTATAAGAATTAAGTTAAACTTTTGGAAAATATATAAACGAAATATCAATTGTAACTAAAAATATTATTTTCTTCTGAAAGATGATCGGAAGCACAGTTTTTCATTTACATAAATACTTACAAAACTTGTTGAGTGTATTCACTACGGATAATTAAAGATACATAGAACCAGGATAGTATCGAAAATATTGTAGGCTATAATATTAGCTGGTATTTAGAATGAACAGTGATTTTAAAAGTTTCTACCTAAGCTATAGGCTATGCAAAGGCTGTTTGGGAATTCAGGATCTCAAAAATAAAACAACGGACGTAACGTAGTTTTGGTTATTAGAGTATGTTTATTATTTAATAGTATCATCTTCCAGATAGTATGAAACTAACAAGTTTAGTTTGAGCCTGTTATCAACAATAACAAAATAATATTCATTCAAAACTATAACTATAGCATAAATAATAAGGTATACACAACAAGTAATGTTTTAAAAGCTACAAACATAATTTCTAAACGGTGGTATCCAACTCAATGTTCTAAGTAGCAAAATAGTTTTTGAATTAAAATTAAAAATGTATTTTATTTTGATTAAAACGAATGGTTGAAGATTTTCCAATATAAACCTGTTTGTTTATTACATAATATTTATAATATTATTTATTATATTTATATAATAAAGGTTGCCATTTAGGTTGCCTGACAGGATTTGCGAAATGAGGCGAAACACCATCTTGTTGAAATATTGATTGGTTCATTTCTGAAACCATAAAATGAGACAAGACATGTTGGTTTAAAACTTGTGCATACCTAATTACAGACATTGTACTGTCCGAAATGTCGTAAGATAACACCCCGTTTACACTCACAGCCGCTCAAACAGTAATGCCTTTTGATTTGAGTAGAGTCACTTCAAGAATATGGAGATTATTGCTGTTGTAATAATTACAATTATAACAAAATATGTTAAATAGGTATAAATTTACCTGTATACGTCTTATTCAATCCTGTATTATGTTGCTTGATGTGACGACTGCAGTTTCGGGTTACCCCATATTCTGGTCACATTAATTCATATCACCATAAAAATACACAGTTAAATAAAACTATTTCTCTCACTAGTGAGATCGTCGTAAAACGCATTTAACGAAACACGAAAACACAAAAAAACGCACAAACAAATGTCACTAATTATGTACATCTTGCCCGAAATGAAATTGCAATTATGTCTCTTCATCTCTTCACTGCAAAATTGATAAAGTGAACTCGTCTGAGAAATAAATTCGAGCATGCCAATTAGGATCTAACTAATGATACTCAATGAAACTGGAACAAATTTCACTCTTCCATCCGGGTCATATTCAAGGAAGTTATATACTAGGTGAAAAAAATTTAATATTATTTTTAAAAATAATTCTCTTTACAGAAGACATTGGAATACCACTTTCAAGTTCATCCTTCCTTAGTCATTTCGGTTTAACAGGAGAGTGGAGAATTTATGCACATTTTTCTCTTTTCTTTTAGAACATCCATCATTAACAAACAATAACTTCAAACAGAGAATCTAACTCATGATACTCAATGATACGGGAACAAAATTCCACTCTTCCATCCGGGTCATCCTCAAGAAAGTTATATACTAGTTGACTTTTGAAAAATGTTATATTTTTTTTTTTTTTTAATTCTCTGTACAGAAGACATTGGAATACCAGTTTCAAGTTCCACCTTCCGCAGTAATTTCGGTTTAGCAGGAGAACGAAGAATTTATGCACATTCTTCTCTTTTCTAATTAGATCTTCTCGGTTACTTTTTTACAACACTACCAGTTTCTAACAAATAATTTTTCCATTTAATTATATTATATTACTAGGTTGTTCAACTTCTGTTTAGGCAACCAGAAATTGTCTAACTGCTTCTGTAACGTTACAAAAAGCAATAGCCCACGCACAATAATTTACTTTTTGTTCAACAGTAAAAGCCATTTTGCCAACATCAAAGTCATTAAAAACTGCACTAGAAAAAGTTTTTTTATGGCTGAAGCAACATTGTTCTATCAAACAGCTGTTCAACAATGAGCGTTAGAACTGCAAAGCAGTAAAACATCTGGTATCAACTCAAAAAAGTTATCTTTCTAGGGAGGAAGTTAATTACTTTTTCATTATTCTACCATTTTGTTTCTGCAAGTGTTGTACTGCTAAATTTTCCACAGAACATTTTTAAAGCATCTATTGTGGCGTGTGTAACGTTTTAAACTTATTGATAATTTAATGGGCAAGCTATACCAAATCAAAGGGGGAACACTCTGTACATAAAATTATATATATTTTTTATTATGACCTAATTATTTTGAGCATATATATATTGCTTCTATATAAGACTAAAAATAATTGACACTAGAATTAGTACTATTTCATAACCTATAAGTGACATTTTTTAAATTACTAATAAGGTAAACACACCAAAAGCACTGATATTCAAACTAACTTAAAAAAAACTAAACAGTTTTTAGATAAAATAACTTACAAATAAAGCAAAATCTGTTATTAAACATAAAAAACAATGATAATAGAATAACTCATTTACAAAACAACACCAAATAATGCACTTGTGTTTATTTTCTAAGTAGTTTTAATGAGTTTTGTATATATTGTCTCTATTACGTTAGGTCAAAATTGTAAACATGTCTTAAAGTACGTGTTGTTTGTAAATTTGTGTGTATATTTTAAAGTGGTGTAAGTAGTAATACAAAATTAATGTTTGCCTCTGGATCGCGCGGGACGTCATACTCCTAACAGCTATACTTGGTCTTCATGACCGTATGGGGAAATTACTGTTAGACTAAAATTAACAGACGTGTGGTAACTGCAACACGTAAACAATAACATTCGCACAAGTTTTCCTTCCATTACGGGGTTTAACTGTAAACGAATTATTCGTGTGGCGATGAACCCATTAAATAAATAGCAAACGATTTTAAATACATTTTGAAATTGATTCAATAGGTAAAAAGTAATATAAATTAAAAATAAAGATAATATTATCTATGTTTAACTACTTTAATTGAATAAACTCTATTTCAATAAATAATTACTTAACTTAACTTGTAGGTTATTTGATGGAAAGTTGAGCGTAGAATCTTTCAACTAATAATTGTATTTCTTAAACGTGTTCAATGACGTCATCTTCAGTGATGCACGAGCTACAAAATTCAACTGAAAACAAACTGATAAAGATATCAAAATTATATTTGTTGATAGCATTCTGCCATATATTCCTATAACCATAACTCAAAAATGTGTGCTTCGGGCGCCAACCGTAACTTTGTGAGAGCAAAAGTTTCGTACCCAAAAAAAAGTTTGGTACATAATGTGTATGATTATGTCATGCATTGCATTATTTGAAAGGAAATTATTAAAGGATGTTGAAATAGTTTTATGAAGTTTTATAATGGATATTTTTGAAGATGAAACATGTTCTTTGCTTAAAAAAAAACATAATTTCTATATTATAGAATTTAAGCCAAATTTTGAAACAATACGTCAGTACGAACTCAAATAAATAAATTTGACCAGTGTGTGCTTTACAGGAAAATTGTCTCAAAAATAAATAATAATTGGAAGAAGGTGTTACAAAATATATTTTCTTTTCATGGCAGCTCTGCATATTAACACTATACTTGGGGCAGTCACTTATTTTCAAAAATCTCCACCACTCATCAGTCAATTATTTCAGTTTGGACATCGTTATTAGATAGGTGGTTAGATTATTATAAGTACATGACGTATTGACGTTGAGTTGTTATGTATAGTTTATTTAAATCCGTTTGAAGGCGAGTAAATTATTAAGATTACTATGAAATTATATCTTACAACTAATCTTACTCAGTATGGATGATTAAGAGAAAGCAAGGTTTTTTAAATACAGGTTATTTAAAAAGTAGTTCTATCTTTTAAATGTTTTAGATATTTTTTTCTTATTTAAAAGCAGGATATGACCCTAACATCAAAACATCACACAAAGTTGAGTAAACCATTTGTTTGATGCTTTTAAACGGAACTTGCTATTTTAACCGTTAATATTCTTCTGTATTATGTATTATTCCTTAACCACAAACACAACATAGGCCAATCGTTTTGATTTGCTACTTTTCTGACATTAGTGTCTGAGCGCACTAAACATATATTTTAGTGTACATTATACTTTGAGAGACGACTTACTTTATTAGTGGATTTGTATAAGACTTACCGTCTACAATATTCTGTTTCTTTGCGTACGTTAAAAATGACAACCGTTTCGGCTATTCAGGCATTATCACGTTTCTTCTCAGGTCATATTACACTCAGGTCACTTACTCGTAGTTTCACAAAAACACTTACAGGAAAGTTTTTATTTTTACTAAAAACTTTAAACTCAAGAGTCAATACTACTCCTGCATTGCCAGATTTCCCGGTTTGAACTATAGGAAAGAAACATAAATTTTACCATAAGTTTAAAATTTATAAAAATTTGGAATGGTGACTAACAAATGTTATAATTTATTATTGGGCATTAAATATATGGTTCTGATTTAAAATACACTTCTCCTTGATATTAAATTGAATTCAGTGTAATAATCCACGCTTTACGAGGCTATGTACTAAATCATAAATAAAAAATGGATTAGCAAAAATGTTTTATTTACCACTAAAAATACTAAGTGATTATTACTAACCTATAGTATTAAATGGTTATTTTTAATATAATGTAATGTGAATACTTTTAATGTTTTATTTAAGAAGCATTGTTTGTTGAATGCTTCCTTAAGATCAATAATAACATTACCTTAAAGGTAAAATTATGCTTATACTATTCAAGCAACATTTATTTTTCAATTAATTATGTATTATTTTATTATAAATTTTTTTGCTTATGTCGTTTCGTCAAATACCTTTCTAAATTGTATCATTATATTTTTTAGAAGTTATGTTTTCCTAAAGAGAGTATTCTTAGTACATTTCATTTGTAGATAGGCCTATATCTTACATACACGAAAATGAAGATCTATGTTAAATACATTTCCTACTAATTACTTCATATTTACTAAGAGCATCAATGAAAACTTAAATAAGGACATTTTTGTAGAGAATCTATTTGGTTTTTTTAATATATTGATCACTAAAAGTACTTGTTAATGAAATTCAGG
Organism: Philaenus spumarius; assembly: GCA_018207615.1. Taxonomy (NCBI): domain Eukaryota; kingdom Metazoa; phylum Arthropoda; class Insecta; order Hemiptera; family Aphrophoridae; genus Philaenus; species Philaenus spumarius. The sequence continues at coordinate 272,005 of JAGFPH010001176.1, forward strand.
CCCCACGTGCATATTATATAAATATACTAAATTCTTAAACTTGAAGTTTATCTATTTGTAAAACATTCATTTTATTCCCAAAATTTAAAAACACAAACATAAAACAATGTGTACTTGTCACATTGTAAACTTTCTCTCCCAAAATCTGTGACGTATGCTAAGAATTAACATTTATAAGCTCTTCATCCATCCATAGTATCCCGCTGTGTTTTACGAGATGTTTACCAATGTGGGATCTCTCCCAGGAATATGACGTCATAAAGAATCCTCAGTTTTCTTCTGGAAGTAAAAGCGATTCCAAATAAAATAAGAATTTGAGGTTTTTCAACTGATGAATACTGCTATAACTAAGTAACAGCTCACTTTAGAGATCTTCTAAAACACAAATATATATATCAGTTATATTGTAATAAGTCTATTAAAAACACAACTAGACTCAAAACCTTTTCTCTAAAACACTAAACATAGTCAACATACAATTTAAAATATGCATTGTTTGTACTTTCCAAGTATATGTTTACATAATAATTATACATTCTCCTAAAGTCCTGCATTAAACTATTGTCATATTATTGAATTATTAGCTAGCTGCAGGTAGTAACATTTTTCGTTTTCAGTGTGTTTTTAAATAAAATGGTATATTACAACAAATGTTATGTATTGGTTATACACGCTTTTGAAAATTTTATTGTTATATTACAACTTTAATTAAAACCTAAGCAAACTCTAAATACATTTACTCTCTCTGTATTATCTCATATCTTTGAAATTCAACATACAGTAGGTGAGCCTTTATTATATTTAGAATTAATAATATTTTAGTGTATAATATACACTGTAGCTGTACTGTGCATGAAACTTGATTAGTTTCAAATTGTTTCACAGTGCGATGGGAATACCCGAACTATTAAACCACTTTTGTGGCTATTAGCCTCGTTGCAACACTGTACAGAAGTATGTGTCATGAGCTTTATAGTTGCCGACAAGGTTTTATTGCCAAATAAAAGTTGCAAAATAAACACAAAGATAGAAGATTAATTTAATTTTTTTTTCCGCTTACACACTTCCTCAGCAAGGGATATTTAATTAAATTGCAAGTGAAAAAACATAGACCAAGACCGGGAGTTGAACCCGGGATCTTCAGGTTTCCGTCCTGACGCTCTGACCATCTGAGCTACCCTGGTATCTACCGATATTAAAAATATTATCTACCGATAATATTTTTTTTTAAATATAATAATAATAACACCACTGTAGGCTGCAAAATAAGAATTAAGATTGTCTTCAATGTCGTATACACGAGGTAGTCAGTCTGTTGGTTCAATAATTGTAGTAATAACCGTGCAAGTGAGATAACATCGACCAATATCGGTAGATACCAGGGTAGCTCAGAGGGTCAGAGCGTCAGGACGGAAACCTGAAGATCCCGGGTTCAACTCCCGGTATTGGTCTATGTTTTTTCACTTGCAATTTAATTTAATTAATTTTATTATCTTCCATTTTAAATCCAAAGTTATTATTGACCGACAGATGTGATTGACATTTCTTATGAAATAATGATTGCATTTCGCATTTAATTCAATAAAATAGAGACATATAGTCTGCAACTTTATATTACAAAAAGTTAATATAATGCGTTATTGCTTGACAATTATTAATTATTTCTTAACTGTAATTATTATTTAAATTGCAATGTAGGTAGATTACACTTGCTTGAAAGTAGAACACTGCTCTAAGGAATTGAATAGTTAAAGCTATACTTAGATGGTCTTAGTAGAAATTGTATTTCGCATAGATGATCTTAATTTTCATGTTATGTAAGATATAGGCCTATCTACAAATAAAATGTACTAAGCATACTCTCTTGAGGAAAACATAACTTCTAAAAATATTATGAGACAATTTAGAAAGGTATTTGACGAAACGACATAAGCAAAAACATATATAATAAAACAATAGATAATTCATTGAACAATAACTGTTGCTTGAATAGTATAAACATCATTTTACCTTTAAAGTAATGTCTTTATTGATCTTATGGAGGCATTCAACAAACACTGCTTCTTAAATAAACAATTAAAAGTATTCAAGCTGTTATTTACATTATATATATAAAAAAAATACTCTAAGTTTATTAATAATCAAATAGTATTTTTAGTGGTAAATAAAACATTTGGTAATCCATTTTTTATTTATGATTTAGTAAATAGCACCGTAAAGCGTGTATTATTACACTGAATTCAATTTAATATCAAGGTGAAGTGTATTTTAAATCAGAAACATCAATTGAATGCCCACTAATAAATTATAGGATTAAGATTTGTTAGTCGCCATTCCATATATTTATATATTTAAAACTTACGGTCAAAAATTCTGTTTCAAAACATGGACACCAGGCAATGCAAAACATGGTTAAAATACAAAAGCTTGGACGATTTTTAACAAATTTGAAGTTTACGGTCATTTTGTGAGCTTTCCGTTAGAGATACGGAAAAAATCGAGAATACAATTTTGTTTAAAATCAAATTGGATACGCGCTAAATGTTATAAGTTTTTAAATTTAACTTACGGTTAAGCCACAAACTGGCTTAGGAAAAAAGCTTACACTGGAGAAACGGTGCGGCCGCCATTTTTATTTTACTTAAGGGGTTAAAAATTAAAAATGGAAAAACCGTATACATACATCGCTCGGCCTAGGAATAAAGAACATTCATGCAAAAAAATCATCACAATCGGTCAAGGAGTTTGGCCGTAATCGTGAGACAGGCAGACACACAGACGAAATGCCGAAAGGTCGATCTAAAACAAGTAAACAAACTATTTGTACTTATTTGATAAAATTTTGTTAGAATTATTTTTGTATTAAGTTTGTATAACCAATATTCACTGAATTTTTACTGAATTACATAAAAAAATTATTAGAATGTGAAAAAGTTCTTGCAAATTAATTTACTAGTTAAACAATGAAGTGGTAACCATAAATATTTGTATAATAAATGATAATTTATATGCATTATTTATATTATTTACCAATACTTTGTCTTAGTTCCAATTCTATTTATTATAAACACATAATTTATAAAAGCAGTTTGGAATGTTCTGTTAAATATTGCATACATAATTGCTGATGGTAGGAGACACACATCCCACCTAGAAACATATGTTTACCACATGGTCTGTATCATAACACTCAGGACAAGCAGCAAAGAGAGGAAATGATAATAAATGGCGCCCAACATAGAACAAATCTAAAGAACAAAAAACCTAATACTGTTGATTTTTTTATTGGCTGCAAAGTACTGCCTTTTTGTAAGGTTTTCTAGAAAACTACAAAATTTTTAAATTCATTATGTTTTACAAATAAATTTAAATATAGTCATGTTACAATGAAGTATAAAGTGATTTATTAAGAGGAGTCAATGTATAAGAGATAATAAACTCTTTAAATATTCAGAATGATTTAAAATATTACATTTTTTAAAGTTCAGTTTTGCTGTTCAATTTAATAATAACCAATAAAAGGAACCCTGAGTGTGAAGTTACAATATGTGCACAAAAAATGTCTGCTATTTGTCACTAATGTGTCTTTTAGTTTGATTGCAAAATTACATATGCAATAGTGATGGGAAACGATTTTTTTTAGTAGAATTGATACAACTCGTTCAAAGAAACGGTTTGAGAACTATTCAATTTGTTCACACAAATCAAGCACAAGATATGTAGAAACTCTCGCTCATACTAACCATACAGCTTTTAACTTATGTAGGCTACTGTGGTTGTGTGTATAATATATTTATGCATATATTTTACAAAGAATAATAAATTTTTGAAAGCTCAGCTTTTGCTGAACAATAATAACTAATAGGAACCTTCGCGGAAAAAGAGATAATAATACCAAGAGGAGATAAGTAACTCAATGTTATAAGTTAAAACTATCTTCAGCGCTTCTGGTGGGACTGAAGCACTCTAACAAAGAAAGTTTTACTAAACGTAGTACGTTGTATTCTATTTTAACCGGTATTGTAGTATATAATTTATAATATTCCTACTATTAAATCATTACTTTTGCATATTAAAGCATTATTCTTTGACTACTAACTGTGAAATTCATTTTTTTTAAACAAAAGTTTAATAAATGACTAGAATAAAGAAACTAAAGTGTCATTTAATAATATATTTATCTATTATTTAAAACACAGTAGTAATCCAAGAAAAATACTTAATTTCAAAAGTAATCACATTAATATTAGGCTGTAAAAATTAAAATATATGTAATATTTATTTAAATTTATAACAGTTATAAATTAACATATTATTATTTGAAAATAGCTTTGGTAAAAGTATTATTGAAATATATTTTACCACTTGTAGGTAAATAAATCTTATTTTGTTAAAATGTACACTCAAATTAATTAAGTGGATGCACAATGGTTTTAATTAATAATGGTTTTAGACATTTTTAATCATAATTTTTCTTTATAAAATTAAAAGAGAATGCATTATTTTTGTTGAAAGTAAAGAAAGCACTAGAAGGATAGTAAGCAAGTAATAACATTTTTTAGATAAGATAAATTTATTAAAACATTAAATCACCTAGATATAAAATATTCACATAAAATTATCTTGAAAGGTTTACAATTAATTATTACCAATCAACTTCAGTTTACTCTTAAGTATGAACCCTCGTAGTTCTTAACTTTTTACCTCCTTCAAAATTGAACGAGTTGCCATTAAAGGAATCAAAACGTTCATCACACATTTTTACAAATGTTGAAGTTGCCAGAGCCGATAACGGTAGAGAACCTGTAACAAACATACCAGCCAGTTAGACTTTTTTTCAAACAAGGTATATGTAATGTAAAATGTTGTTAGAAGTTTAATTTAAGAGAGCAACAAAAGGATAAAAAGGTAGAATGATGTGACACTTTGGCTTTTAATAAATAGAAGTAACTATTGAATAACTTTAAAACTGAAATAATTCTGCATTAAAGTTTGAGGATAAATTTTTTTTTAAATCTAATTAATTAATTTACTAAAATTTAAAATAACATATAAAGAAAAACACTTTTACTAGATATAAGATAAAATTTTATATAGTATACTTCATTGATATACTGAAGGAACAAATCAACTACATATGCATTTGAGTTCCTAATTAGTGAAATTATTGTGTGTTTTTTTTAGAATAAGACTCAAGCTCAGGCGACTTTCTGAGTTGTAAATAAACTGTTGTTTGCAGTGATCAAAATTTGATAAGTTAGAAAGTGCAATGTTATCTTCTAGGCTATTTCACAAATTTTGTGACTTACATTTCACTGTTCTTTACTAAAAAAAAAAACAGTCTTATGTTTCAATATGTACATTCAAATTAACCCCTTTTATCAGTTCTCATGGCTAAAATGTTTCAATACCTTGAACGTTGTTTTTGTATCTTAATGTTGACACTGTTTATTGCCTGTAGGCCTATGTCATACTTAATGACAGTTTGAATTATATATGGCAATATTTATTTGAATGTTATATATTGATAGGCTTGCTTTTATAAATCGTTTGAATACTTTCTTAACTAGAAAATTCTAACTACATTACAATGTAAATTTATTTTTATTTTGTGTTATTATAACTCAAAAATTATTGCAAAATTAAAACTAATAATAATAGAAAATTCTGTCGAAAAAATATAATTAATCAATTCATTATAATATATACTTTCTCTTACACATGTTTAACATAAAAAAGCCTAAATAATTATAACTAACTTACCAAGTCGAACTGCATACATTATAGCAGCTGCTACAGAGTGACTTAAAACCTGAGCTGCTTTGGCGACTTTCATTTTTTGAGTTCCTATAGGCTCCAAATGTGCATCTTTCAGTTTATATAGTAGACGGAACTCTGCTGAAGATTTATCCAAATCGTATGCACGTCGAATGTCATCCCATCTGGCAACTACATCAAAGTCCAGACTCCCTGTTAATAGTGAAAAATATAGACAATTAGTACTGGAAGTAGACTTAACTCCAGTAGGGCTTCTAGCAAAATGATATTTTGTGCTTCATAGAAAGACCACATGTATGTTATAAATTTAAAAATGAAATAAAATTGCAATTTTATTGTTAACAATGGGACTTTTTACTATAGAAATAGATTTGAACATTACAATTACATATTAGAGCATTTTCTTGTGTATACATTGTCACCTCTGCCGCTATATGGGTGTATAGTCGTTTAGTAAATTTGAGCCTTTTATTGTATACATAGCATATTAAAAAACACATTGTTTAGAACAATCAGTATCAAAATATGCAAAATGTTCGGGTAAAAAATGATATTTTATGTAGTTTTTAGAAAGCAGCACTTTTATTTGTTATAATATCGAAAAAAATTACAAATAAAAGTTGTAGCGCAGCTCTTGCCCTTTTAAAATGTGTACGTAACTTTACATTTTGAGGGTCGGGAACACTACCAGACTACAAAGTATTAGTGCCCGCCCGACACTATGATAGCCATAATGCGTGGTTGGTTGTTGCGGCATCACTTCCTGTCTGTTAGTAATGAAGCAGAGTAAGTTTGTTTTGTATAACAGAACTGATAGCATAATATTATGACTTGTTTACATTTACCAAGACCATATCCTGGCATGACAGCTAGATTTAAGTACCAATACAAAAATAGGAAACATGATAGCTGATAAAGTCAAAATATTACTAAACATAACATTAATACTGTCTTAATATGTACTCAAGATTAAATGAGTTATGGTGTAATACACAAAAAGATTTAATATTATATCTGGGCAAAACAAGTTACATCCCAAAAGCACATTTCGTAAATTACTCCACGTTTCACTAAATATATAATAGAAACGGTCATCAGAGTTGAAATATAGAAACAAAAACCAGACAAAACATTCGCGTCCCGAAGTCGTTCCCATCTAGACCCGGCTGGCTTGATTACTTTCGTGGCTGTTCCAGATTAGACTTTTCACGTTTTGAACCGCAAATAACGTCATAAAATAGTCTCAACATTGTATTAAGAGAAGAAACGGTCGTGTTTACTATTGCCAGCAATAGAACTGCTTAGAACTATTACTGTTTTTTAGGAGCAATAAAACTGGAGGTAATGTTACTATTCCAGATAGATTTGATCATGCAATTATTTTTATGATTTAATTATAGTTTCAACTATTACTGGGGGTTCATAGATTCTTCACTTTAATGCAATTTTAATGAACGAGTTTATTAGTAAAAACAAACTTACAATTAATGCTTTAGTATCTCTCTTTTACTTCGTGTTTGTTAAATAGAGAGCCAAATATTTGGAGCAGCTTACATAAATTATATCACAATAACGTGTTTATTTCTCGAATGCTGAACATCAATTATTGAATGACCAGTAACCTTTCGACTCTAATATCTATGACACGGCGAATAGTTTAAGAAGCCTGCGGAAAGGACAGGGTCCGAGTGCGCCAGACAACACACTGTCAGTTGCCGTCAGGTAGCCTGAAGGTGTATACTAAAACGTACTTTAAATGTGTTATGTGTGTATTGTGTTATTAATTTTAATGTTTCGTTGAGTAATTTATCTATTGTGTTTGAAGATAGTTATGTACTAAAATAGATGTCACTTGACGAAAACTAAGGTAAAAACTATATTTTACACCCAACTATTAAATAACTTCTCTAATTATAACATTAAATTAAATTTAATAGTGATAACAACTGAAAATATTTCAAATTCCTTGCTATGCAATTTAAATAGATACTATTAAAGACCCCTGCGTGCTTTGCACGCCAACCCCCCACCCCCCAACTCCCTGTTGGAACCCAGTGTGCGCCGTTGGAACCTTTTGTATAGTCAGTAGCCTTCACGTCTACACTTAACCTAACCTAAAAATTAGAAATACTAATAATTAATTTAAAATTTGAAATAAACTCTTAGTGAAAATATTAGAGACTACAACTAATTACTGAATCAACAATAAACATTATTTATTTATTTTGGTTCAGTCTATGCCTAACTTAAAATATATAGATAGTTGTTGCCTATCGATACTCGGTGGATACAGCTCCATTCGTGGTGAGTGGAGCGCTAGGCAGATGGTGCGAAACATGTATAAAATGTACTTTTTAAAATGCTATTTCCTTCCAATTAATTTTCTTGTAGCAAAATTAAAGAAGAAGAAAATGGATTCGACATTCAGTGAATTTACCTAATATTTTATACACATAATCTAATTTTTTGGGATATCAATACAGATAGGAAAGAAAGGAGAAAAAAACCATTACATTGTGTAAATAATACTGTTGCCAACTACCATGAAAAATATTGCAATTTAAAACTGTAGGCCTATTTGTAAAATGTTGTATTTATGTAGGCCTTAACTATATATCAAGATAAAGGAACAAATGTTATCTTTTAATGGGTTTTTTTTCATATTGATTATCAAATGATTTAGAAGTTATTAATATTATAATAAAGAAATTAATACTCGAATATATGTATATGCTATACGAATATGTACGTATGTTTCCGAAGTTTAACGAATGGGTATCTTTCATAAATATGTATAAATGAATAAATTCATTGTTAATAATAGGTTGTATTTATATTCACTTTATAACCTCAAAGCAAATCTTATAACGTATTATAGCTTACCTTAATTTTATAACTCATATTTAAAAAAAAATCAACTTCAGAAGAATTTCATTATTGATGAATTGTAATTGTTAACATAACCCCAAAATACAATCTACTCTAGGTTTTGTACAGATGGTAGGTGAAATCAGCTGTTATATCATATGAGCGTTTGCTCTTCTTCTGTTGTTAGACAAAATACATTGTTTCTTTACAATCAGCTGATTTAAGAACTGTAAAATAAAATCATTGCAAAGGTTTGGAAATGTTGATTTTTTTATTTAAGAAATTAAGATGAAGTAAAAGTAAAAAAAACCCTGTTAATATAGAAAATGTTTGCTTTTATTTGGAATAAACTGAATGTAAATCGATCCAGTGGAAGTCTCAGACGAACTGTCCAAAGGATTGAAAAAGTTGACTTTTCGCTATGTTAAATCTCGATAAGAAAAGTTTATTTTTCATTTTTGACCCATTTAACGTAAACATTTTCAAAATACAAATAAAACCTGCTAATATAGGACCGAAAACCTTTGTTTTGGTAAAACCCGCATGTAAATTGACCCAGTAGAAGTCTCAGACGAACTGTCCAAATGTTTTTTCCTTACGACTTTAAATATATTATATTATAGATATTTTTTGTAAAAGACTCGGTTAATTGTACAGAATAAATAATCAGACAAGGTTTACAGTTCAGGGAACATACAAACATATTTTTTTTACTACTCGGTGCAGTAGACATTTGTAATATTTTTTTTAAGTTGTATGAAGAATAATACAAAATGAAATAATTTATTGTAAAGAGCTTTAAATAATCGTTTATTAAATCCTATCTGGCAATCTTTTGAGTTTTTCAGTAATTTACCTTTTGATACGGTAAGAATTTTAATATTTATTGTTTGTTAGTTTTACTAGTTATGTGTATGATAAATTTGTTTATTGAAGCACATGTTTGGTTGCATGATACGCAACTCGTGTTTGATGACGTCACATGTCATGTTAATAACTTTGCGATGAACACTGGTTTCAAATATTTGCATATTGATTAGCTTCTGCTCTTAAATTAACGTTTTAGCTTCACATAGATTTACATGATAGTAGCAATATGCTTTCAGCCCAGGATTCAAACCTTTTTTATTATTTTTATTCTCAAATATGAAATGAATTGCATAAGTCAATTTAAACAATGCCGTTATCAAAACAATTTTACTTTTATTTTCATTCTTTTTATTACAGTTTACAGTAAACATAAATAAGCACAACAATATTAGAAAAAAAAAAAACAAATAGCGCACTTTGAAAATCGATTAAACAAAACAATACAGCTTGTTGAAATATGAAATTGAACATTAATACTTACGCTAAAATACACAAACAAGGAAAAAGGAAACGATATTTCTTATAAATCCTAATTATTCAAGATAACCCTAAACACTAAACAAAAAAGAAAAAAGGAATGATATAATTCAGTCTGCTCGGGACTGCCCGTTTTGAGGCTGCATATTTCGATACAACATCTATGAAATACGTAAATGGAAAAACAGCGATCGAGAGGTCATTGGGAGCAGTTAAATTCTTCTTAAATTAAGATAAAATTGCAAATTAATTACACGTTTAATAGATTTAAAAACACATCACTGTAGAAAGGGAATAAAAAAAAACGTAAATACCCCTCACTCACTTTCCGTGCATTACAACATAAAATTATAATAATATCGTACTGCATTATATAAAACAACCTCTAACATACCTTCCATGATCATAAGCCAACTATTTAAAAGAGTTAAATATTTGTTTAGGAGTGCCCAGGCTTTAATATTTGCAGGTAATTGATTATAGATTCTAGGCGCGATTGCAGAATTTTTTTTTTTAATATAGTAAACTTTGCAACATTTACGTTTTACAATATTTTCAATTGATGTAGTATAGAACCTAGTAAATCGTATGCTTAATTTATGTTTAAAACATGTAAAATTTACAAATCCGTTTGCTATCAACATCATAAATCACTATTATATATATACTACTATGATACCATTAGTGTATTTGGCAAAGATATGTAAACAATGTGTTAGTTAAACAGATAGATATTGACAAGTGTGAGTATAAATACCATAAAATTATATACATTTCTAATTATAACATAAGGTCACATTTATATGAACATTTTATTATAACATCAAATTTTCCTAAAATTTACGTCTAAACATCTATATTCATATGAAATACAACTTCTGCCTTTCATCCCGTATGTCAGAAAGTGTATAGTTCGTTAAGTAGTGGTTAGCATTTATGCTAATTTCCAATATATATATACCCAGTTATCTGGAATGATTTTATAATCATGAACCAACAGTTCGATACTTTCCCAAGTGTACAGTTTAGTTAAAATTGTCTTGTAGTTAGTAACAGGTGTTACGTGGTGAACGCCAATTGGACGTGAAACGATTTTGAAATCGGAGCAGTCATTCTGGATTTAAAACAATTTTGTTCTGCTAATAGGAATATGTTTAGGCCTACGAGATTTCTGTTTTTATACATAAAAGTAATCTATGTTGGAATATAAGCGTAACTATTTATTGTTGGTATCAGACTTCAAGAGTCATCATATTTTTAACGGTTTAGTTATATTATGTTTTCCAAGACTCATGCTTATCAATTTCTATAACATCGAGTGTACGTTTTCACGTCCGTACGTGAGTAACAATATTGTATAACTCACGCGCATGATCGTGTTAAATAACTATAATGTTAAAGAAATATATTACGTTATTGAGCAGTTGTTAATAATAAACCCCACTTCAGACATTTAACAGCTGATTTCGTTAATCTTCTGTAATACTTAACAAAATTTAGCCTTTCGGGTTATGTTTACTTTTTCAATCAAAACAAACTTCTTGTAATGTCTATTTGGTTGTGGTTTTTTTTTTTTTTTGTAAATAAGTTTTAAATTTAATGTAGGTTATAATATGCTGTATGATCAGCTTTGAGGTTAAAAAACCGTAGTTTAAAATATATGTATTTTTACAATATTTTTTGTTTATTTCATTATTGACAGCCCAAAAAACAACTTTCAAAATGTGTCTTTCTACAAAAACCTATTTCAGACTATTACGAACATTTTAAAACAATAAATAGCCAACCTATTGTAAAACAAACCAATAGCATAACCGATCAGGAATAACTCAGAACACGTTAATAATTATTATATCCTTCACAAAGTTAACCTTAATCTGGGTGCTTCCTCAATGATTGGTAATAAATTATACTTTTTAGTATACCTTTCTCCATACCGACTTAATTTAAACATAAATTGTTGTATTTATTCAAGTAAATGATATTAAAATTAGCCTACCCTAATATATAAATTATTTCTTTAATTAAGAGCCTAATTAAAATAAAACACGGTTTTTTAGTTGCCATTATTGTTAAAACTGTCGCATAAATATTTATTTAGCAAATTGTCTCACATAAACGAGATTTTGTATAAGGTTGGTGCTCAAGTTTATCATGTAAAAGTTATATTTGGTTCAGTGGCAAACAAATAATTTAAAAAGGAAAAATAAACTGGTCTCTCCTAGCATAAACAAATAAGAGTTTGCTTAATATAACAGTAATATTTGTCTTTGTTGCCTATTGTATTTACCTAATCTTAACGCAAGTAACTAGACTTTTATATGATCTAAATGATTTAAAATGTAGCAGAGTCGACCACAGAACATCCTATCTTCTAAAGCGAGAGATAATTGTCTGTCTGCTAAATGGATCTGGAATCTCCGTCTAAGGATTTTTGATTTTTTGATTTTATATGGGGCTTTTGGCAACGAGAAATTGATTGGAAATGGTCACCAGTCTTCGAAAATTCGTTTTCTACGTCTTTTTATTAAATTAAAAAGTGAAATTTGTCTATTTTAAACAATACAAAGCACAGCTGATGCAAATGTTTTCAATGTCATTACAATAATCATCTGTTTTCTTTTAAACGAAGCACAGCAGATGCAAATGTTTTCAATGCCATTACAATAATCATCTGTTTTCTTTTAAACTGTATTTTATTAGAGGTAAGCCTAATGTTGTATCTATTTATAGTTACCATGGCAACGAATACTTCTGCTAAATAAACATACCCTTTATTTAGTTGTTTAATGTTATAGGCCTAACCTAAACGATGTTCACGGAAATTTGCAATAATAGTAATTGACGTGAGCGAACTAGGCCCTGCTTATAATCGAGCTTTAGCTCGGTCTCCTGGTACTGTAATATAATAGAACAGGCACCAATGGCCGGGCGGGGTGGAGTGATGTGAATCAAACCTCGTAGCTGTTCCCCCACTCTCTTGCCCTCTCAGTTCCTTCACTGGCGCTTTCTCAATTACTTTTTTCTGATGAATTGTAACTGTTTTGCTCCCATAGAGAGTTTTGGAATTTTGTTTTTTTTGGGGGGGGGGGGTAAATGAAGCTTACAAGGACTTAAGCCCAAATCGTTGTCAGTTAGACCTACTTAATGCAATTACATTAATAATTGTTTTAATTAATTATTAGTAATAGCATACCCGATCAGGAATGACTCAGAACACGTTAATAATTATATCCTTCACAAATTTAACCTTAATCTGGGTGCTTCCTCAATGATTGGTAATAAATTATACTTTTTAGAATACCTTTCTTCATACCGAATTAATTCAAACACAAATTGTTGTATTTATTCAAGTAAATGATATTACAATTATCCTACCCTAATGTATAGAATTATTTCCTTAATTAAGAGCCTAATTAAAATAATACACACAGTTTTTTTATTGACCATTATTGTTATAACTGTGGCATAAATATTTATTTAGCAAAATGTCTCTCCCAAACGAGATTTTGTAAAAGGATTGTGCTCAAGGTTATCATTTAAAAGTTATAGTTGGTTCAGTGGCAAACAAATAATTTAAAAAGGAAAAATAAACTGGTCTCTCCTAGCATAAACAAATAAGAGTTTGCTTAGTATAACAACAATATTTTTTCTCTTTGTTACCTATTGTATTTACCTAATCTTAACGCAAGTAAGTAGACTTTTATATGATCTAAATGATTTCAAATATAGTAGAGTCGACGGACACGCTTGTCCCATTAGCACTATGTTTAAATATTACCCACTACAATACCAACAAAACAGTCGAGATACTACTTCTAGTTAAAAATCTATTTTGTTATCGTTCAATCTGTAATATGTGTAATTTACTATTATATAAAGAGCAATTTTAAATTTATTTTGTTGTAACATTGTCGTCCGGAAAATAAAGATTATTTGCAGTTTTGTTTATATATATCTTAATTTAGCGATTATTAGAATAGAAAAAAATTTCGTGGATATCCAAATTTGTAACGTCTTATTAGTATAATACGTCAAAAATAAAACAAAACAATAACGGAAGAAATGTTTAAACGAAATAAACTACAAACACGAATGTGGAATTATACATATACCTATTACGCTTTACTTTAAACAACCATTTTTAACTTGAGCAAATATATCAGTTTGTATTGTGGCGCACTAATGATATTTGATGGTCGATTAATTATTGAACAAAACAGTAGACAACATTTGTTCGTTGCTATTTTTCTTTCTTCATAGCCGATGCTTTGATCTAGGATTAGAGACAATTATATACACAGAATTTTATAAAGACACCAAGTTACAAGCCACGTAATAATAGGCACCATTTTAAATGTTTAATTTCTTTAAGTATATTATCTCTCATTTTCTCAAATAATTAGTTTCCTGGAAAGATTGGGAAGCCTTTCACCACTTGAAATATGAAATAAGATACATAACTTTCAGCGTCTTACATAACCCCATTCTTCTGCACAAGATGTTCCGTATTGCAAGGAATTGAATCACAGATAATGCATATATCAAGTTTTCATCTTCTCATATTCCTTCGTTGTTTAAAATAGCTACGTTAGATACTAAACTAGCACTTTATTCGCTACTTTGATCCACCCATCATCATCACTTAGGTAAACAATTACCTAAGTATTGTCTCTTAGGACAGAAATAAGAGCCTTCTACGCATCACTTCAGTTCGTCAATACTAGTGCTAAAAATAAAAACCAATAATGAAGTATTGATCTGGAGGAGCATTAATATTCTCCCACTCTGAAATTTGAAAGGTGATTCAAGTCATCACGAAACAGACAATTTGCATTGTGTAATAATTTCTGCCCAGTAGTTTGATACTATTAATATATATGATGCAAATCAATGTTTCCCAAACGTATTTGTTTTATTTAACTAATATCAATAATAACCAATTATTATGTGCACCACATACTCATGTAGGCCTAACTACTGTTTAAAACGGATTACATTAAGTGTTAATAATTTATGTAATCCGTGTTAATTACGTTATAAAGTGTTAATTATGTCATTAAGTTAATTAAAGGCTATCATCATCGTAATTAAATGTTTTCTACTATAGTATAAAAATATATGGTCTTCAGCCGGATTAAAACTGGAAACTTTGATGTTTGGAGTGAGCTACAAGGAAGGTAAAATAAAAGGGCTTTATTGTGGCTACCTACATAATATTGTATTCATTGTTTAGCTTTAGAACTACTTTAGTCAATCAACATACTTCATATTAACAAGTACTACTATTGACTGAAAATTAAGGTATGTTGATCTACATATTGTGCCAAATCGAATGTTTCATATACATAGTGTTCCGTAAAAATTTAATAAATCATGAATATTTAAATATAAAAAATAATATAAACATAATAACAATAGTTTAATATAAAAAGTCCATTTATTTTTACAAACAGAATCTTATTTGGATACTAAATTAAGATTAATCAAACTTCATAATATTGTTTCTTAAATACTCATAAGAAAAACACCTTTATGTAGTTATTATTTAGAAAGCTAATAACATTTGTTATCCAATAATGTAACTAAATGTAATTTTTTGAACTTTAACTAAACAAACGATGAAAACATATGTTTAAAAAAAAACACAGATTTACATTGGGTTTGACACATCTTATTGAGTGTATAGGTAATCTTATCAAACGTTTTTAATTTTTGTGTTACAACTTTTAACGCCATGTATATTTGTAAAAACTGAGTTATTTTACATTTTTTGGGGGGTTTTACAGACTCTGTATATTAAAATAATAGCATTTTATAAAGTATTCGTAATTTTACAAAACACCATCTTATATTTCAATCCCTTTAAGTTTTTTTTTTTTTTTAGTTAAAGTGCAATTAAAATTTGATCTAATTTAATTATTGTATTTTCTGTAACAACAATTGAATACATTACTTTAACTTATGCCTAAATGAAAGTGTAAAATAAAATATAAACTTGAACCAAACTTTGAGAAAGAAACACTATATACATTAATAAACAGAACACAGTTTCTCATTAAAAAACTTTCAACACTTAAGCGAGTTTCGTTGACCACGTCATCATCATCAGTAATAACAGTTATACATGTGTAGTAACCATCGAATTGGTCATCGAAACGAATTTTAATATCAAAGGGTTTGTGAGAAACTGTATTCGGTTTAATATATTATATTAAATGTAGGTAATAGTTAACTGATAATATAACAATGATTCCATTTTGAAAAACATCTAATGTATAATTAATTTGAAATAATCTAAATACATAAATTAAAGTAAAGTATATAAAAAAATCGTAAACAGAAAAATATATTCACAATTACTTTTGGTGGAGTTGGAAAAATGCGTCTTCGTACTTTAGAGTAAAGTAACTGTGCTTAAATAAATGCGAAAATACTTTATTTATTATAGTTCTAGTAAATGGGATCTTATGCATCTTATGTAATTATAAACAACTAGCTGATACCCGTGGCTTCGCCCACCAATGATAAAAAGTTAGTGAAATTAATATCTGGTGTAATAATTGTGCTTTAAATCCGACATAATATCTGAGTTTGTACGTTTCGTCCAAATCTACCATGTTTTTTAAGAAATAAATGCAATACATTTTTACCTTAAAGAAACGTATGATAATTATTTGTTATTTTTTATCGGTTTTTTTTATTGTCAACCATTAGGCCAATTCATTACTGTTTCTGTTTACCACTTATGAAACAAATGCTCAATGATAATTAAAACCATTTATTGTATTGTAAAGGCAGTGTAGTTCACCAATCTATTTAAATTGCATGTTTTATTATTTCAAACGTATACATCAGTTGAAATTAATAAGTGTCAAATTTCAACTCTCTAGATGTTTTTGATGTTAGCAGAATCTATATTTATTGTTTGGGTTGGTTTACCATTTTTACCCTTAGCAGCATGTGACAAAACAAAAATCTGGTTTACTTTTTATATTACGTAATTTGTAAGAATGAATTGTAACTCTTCTAGCTAGCTATAAGGAAATTATATCAAATGATATTTATTGTTTTAGGTTTTAGGGGGTGTTACTACATTTTCACAAAATAGCAGCACGTAAAAAAATTACAAATCTGGTTTACTTTTTATGTGTATTTTATAAGAAATTAATGTAAACACAAGTTCAGCTCTCTAGATTTAAGGAAGTATAACAAACAATAATTATTATTTTAGGGGTTGTTTCAACCCTTCAATCAAGATGAATTCTAGCCTATGTTACTCGGGTATAGTGTAGTAATTTATTAGCGAAAATATTTATTCAATTGGTTCAGTAGTTCCAGAGATCACCCCCTACATACAAACAAATTATATCTCTTTATAAAGTTAGTATGGACAATATTATAAATAAGCTTTTTAAACATATATAAAAATATAAAAAACCACCCCAAAAAGAAATATGTCCAACTTATTTCCTTTTCCAATATTTATTAGTCTTTCCTCAAACTACAGAAAATGAAAAATAATAACAATTATCAGACAAGTCTTTTGCGAGTCGGTATTGTGTAGAACGACATTTCTTTAGAAACTAACTGAAACGATATAAATTGGACAAGAGAGGAAACTGTTAGCGGTAGCTATGGCAACCCAGTTACAATTGAAGTAAAAATAGAGATATGAAGAAAAAAAAGTTGAAATTAATTTTATTATAAAATTAAAAGTTTATATTAGACAATGTTTTTTCTAACCACCCGTATCGCACCAATAACACTAACCAAGGACTTAAATTTGATCAGATGTAGATTACAATTAAACTAGGTTTTAATTTATGTTGAATAAAATGGCTTCTGAAATGTAACGATTCAATAATTTTTGTGTAAATATGCATTCATACTCACCTAAGGTAACGAATTGAAACTTAATTTAAAAAGGAGGTAGCTATGTATATGAAGCATACATATTTCTAAAATTTGAAGTACGTTGGGCCATAATTTTGTCAAAAATAAATTGATTTGATGTATTCATTTTGTTGAATGATTAATTTAAAATCGATATAGGTAGATCAAAAGTAACAGTTACTAACTAACAATCTATAAATAAGTAACTACCATAATCCAGCTTGTTAAAAAAACTGTATAATTAAAAGTGTGTGTCTTTTTTTCAGTGGCAACACTAGTTTAATGCGAAGGTATAACATTAGTTTTAATTATATTGATAAAACAAATAGTTTAAGACATAGTATTCCTTAGTCTGTTTATTTATCATTCTATTAGCACTTATATTTTTTGTTTAATATTTTAAATTTTGAAATAAGGCCAAGTTTTTAAATAAATTGTCTCGGAAAACATACTGAAATTTAAAACTATCGAATGAATACTATAAAATTTTGAGGAAATGTAAAATAACAATAAAGAAAAAATACCATTAAAATATACAAAAATTACAAATAAAACAGCCAAAACAAAACTACAACACAAAACAAAATAATGTAATAAGAATGTATTATCAAGTAGTTTTAATTAGATTTATATTGGATTGTCCATTCTAATAACTGATGGAAAGTGAGGGTAAAATTTTAGAAACGTTTTATTGTAAGTGTTGTATTGTGGTAAATGTTTGTGTATGCACCACTTGATGTGAACGAGTGACAGTGTATATACATTTTTCACAGAACAACGAGTAAAGCTGATCGAAACTCACATATTTTTTTCTCTTTAAAGATCTCTAACTAATAAACTATTATTATTAATAATACATTTCTATTAAATGTTTAAGAAATTCTTTCTCATGGTAGTTTTTTATACTACTTTCAACCGATAATTTGTCAGTTTGTACTGCTTCCAAAAATACTAATTAATTAATCTCAAACTAAACGACAATAATCGGTACTGATAAGAAATATAATTTTACTTTATCATTACAGTATTATCGTTATAGGATGGTTTTAAACTTAGTGTGACAGGTTAGGTAACTGTATAGCCATGGAACACTTTAGCTTAACAGGCATGTGGTAACTGCAATACGTAAACAACATGCTGACGTATTTACCCTCCACTACGGGGATTAGCTGTATACGATTTACTTTTTGTGACTATAATCCCGTTAACGAAATAGCACGTTTTGTTTCTAGGAACTTAAATAAATGTAAAATTGCATCACTAAGGGAAAATAAATAACAACTACAGATACAAATTATATAATATTTCAAATCAAATTCCTCTGAATATCTCTACTTCAATCATTTTAATAAAAACGACAGCTTGAGGAAATATTATTTCTTTAAAACTAATTGAAAATAGTTCATCTAAAATATTCTGTTTTGTCCTGAAATTTATTATTAAAACAAAAAAATGTTCGAACAGTGAGTGCTTTAGGTATACATTACATGAAAACTATGTTGAATCCAAGTATTTGAGGGGAAGATACTTAATATTTTTTCGTTCTATGCTTTTGCTGAACATTAATATTCTTGTATGATGTCGCCTTTTTTTAATCCCCACCACTCGTGGATATTTATTTCAGCAATGCTATTAGATAGTGTTATTAGGTAGTGTTTGTTAGTTAATTATGTTAAGTTCGTGGAGTTTTGAAGATGCGTGATTATCAATATCATTGTGGTACACTGACCTTACAACACCCTTAACTATCACTTATCCGGATTGTTATGCAAAAATATCTTACAACTAAACTCAGGCATAAATAATCTATTTGTTAAAATATTAAAGCCATGGTAAATAGTGTTTTTTTTTTAAATAATAGTTATATCCGTAATTGTATTGATGATCCGAAAGTCAGAAAATGTCTCCACCGTCAAAACATTAGAAATAAGATGAGTAAACCATGTTCTTGGTGATCTTGAAATTTTAACTTAGTATTCTTATGTGTAATTTCTTAACCGAAAGATTATAGATCAGGCCAATCGATTGTCTTTCATTAGCATTTTCTTCATTTAAAACAATTAATAAATATTTGTGCACACTATCAAAATATTTTCATAGTCATGACGTTTGAGAAGTGACGTACTTTATTAGTTGCTATTAACTTTACAATTCTGATACAAAGTACACGTTCAGTTTGATATTAAAGTGAATTCAGTGTTAATAATAAATGTTTTACGATTCTGTTAGCTCAGTTTATTAATGTCTATTTGAGTGTTACTGTTCTAAAATTGATCAGAACATATTTATTGCTTTGTTTCATATCCTGAAAATCACACCTTTAATACTTTATGTGGCTTATCTAATATATTTTGTTGTTGTATTTATCAATAAGTTTATAACTTTTTTTAAATATAGTTACTACAAAATTGAAGTAAAATTATGTATTTACTTATATATAAATACATTATAATATATATTTTTTTTCTGAAAAAATCTGTTCATCATATTACCTAAGTATTATGATCGATGCTAAACACATTTCCTGCGAAGTGCATCTAAATATAGACTGAACTATTCAATTCCTCAGAGCAGTGTTCTACATTATAGCAAAGGTTATCTATTTTCTCTTCAAATCATATAATTGTTATCGTAACAATTAAAATTTATAAGTAAAATTAAATTGTTAGTGAAAACGTATTTTACAAAATTTAACATTTTAAAAACATTTTAAATTGTTTTTTTTACAATTTTAAATTTTTTTATAGCAAAGTTAACAATGTCACCAGGAGTTTAAAAATAGTTTTATATTTAAGATGCCAGATTATTTTATAGTTTATATATTATTTAGTATTTAAGTAAAGTACCATAATAAATTACAAACATTTCGTAGTAGTATATAATTTTTACCTTTGTTGGATACAAATAAAATTAGGATGTTTATCTTATGGAATAATAAATCATTTAATACTAATTTAAAACTTTATTTGCAAATTGTTTTAAATCGTTGCAAAATTTAGACGTTGAAATTGTAAACAATAACTTATATATTTTAAAATTGTTTAACAGTATTTGTATATTAACTATTTAAAGGTGAATCAGTAAAGTTCAAAAATATATATTTAAACCTAAAATGTTAATGTGTATGTGAGGCACAACTATGTGGAAGCGTAATAACATTATATATCGACCAATAATATTTGGCATGCCAATAATATAAAATATATGTATACTTTTGTTTCCTATCAGTAATTGCCACTTATTGTGATCACTGAAAAAACCCAAACTGATAATATCAGACACTTATTTGAATAAAAACCCCGAACCACAAACAAGGAACAAAAACCATAACTAAACAACAGTGCTCTTTTATTTGTTTAATTAATTGAAAAGAATAACCTGATATACATATAATTTTACTTACTAAATTACAAAGAATCATGGGCCAAGACCGGAATTCGAACCTGAACCTTTACCATTCCGTGGTAACGCTCTACCAACCGAGCCATCCTGATCACAACAGATATTGATGGATGTTATCATTCTTTTTCCATTTACTGTAGTTTTTTCTGAACTAATAGCTGGATACCTCGTATGAAACGACATTGAAAGCAATCTTAATTCAATTTGCAGCTTTCAGTCATGTAATTCATTGTTATTTATTGCATTGGGGTCTTGTTTGGTCCACGTTTATGACTTGTATTTTAGTTAAATTAATGCTTGCTGTGAAAATAAATACGCAGAGAAATGATTACAATTTTTAAAATAGCAGTCAATTTATTCTTACAAAAACGTCGTTAAATTCACAAAAAGAACAGAAAACTATTCTTAAAAAACATTGGCATTGATTATTTTGAAATTCAAAAATCAGTAAATGATTTTTGTTTTATACTACATTAATTATATCGTTTTATTCACATAGGTTCTAAAATGGTTAGGACCAATAATTTCATAAACAACAAAATACACAAAATAATAAACAAAAACTTCCCTTAATTTATCTGGTGACTAGATAAATTAATCAGATGACAATGGAGCCTTATTGAGAACGTCACTTACCACCACTCGCGTTAATTTATATTAAATGTGTCCCAGTTTGTGTATTAGTTAATGTGTACATTTGATAAGGACTAATAAATATTCGAAAAGATTCATGTAAAAATAAGAATCAACATGATATAATTAATAAAGATTGCCAAAAAAAATTATAAGTGTGATAATTTTAAAAACTTGCAAACACTATTAAAACATATATTGAAACA
This sequence comes from Philaenus spumarius, assembly GCA_018207615.1. NCBI lineage: Eukaryota > Metazoa > Arthropoda > Insecta > Hemiptera > Aphrophoridae > Philaenus > Philaenus spumarius. The sequence continues at coordinate 294,135 of JAGFPH010001176.1, forward strand.
GTGTTAACAAACTATTGTGGGGTAAGCAACTGTCTATTATAGATTTCGCCCTTTCTTTTTAATGAATGAATTATTTAAAACCATTCTATACACATCACTATACTCCAAATTAAGGTACAAATTAGGAAACATTGATAATATTTAATAACACAAACCTAAATTTCAATCACACGCAACAATAATGATTTAGCTCTAAACTTTATTATTTCATAAACCCAAACTGAGATATAAAATTATTCAATTGACTGATAGGTACAAATCTTTTAGTGCAATCAAAACTAAAAGGAAGTTATGTATGACTCGTAAGGTCACTCTACAGTCACACATGTAATCATACTGTCTGTAGACCGTATATCCTGGTCTGTATTTCCTAGAAGCCTATCCTAGGCTCATTTGTTGACACCAAGTTATTATTATTTTATTTTATTTTGTAACACTAAATGAAATAAATGATAACAATATTCGAAGGCCTTGCAAAAATAATCGATATATTTTCATCTGCCTGGATACGAAGGATCGGGAATTGATATATTTATATAAGCGATAGCATTAATAGATTGTTAAGATTATCCCGTATTATCCCTTATAAGATTATCCCTTATGTATCCAATGTAATTAAAACATTTATGATTTTTAAATATAAATTATCAGTTCAAAATATACATGAGTGAAATGGTACCATAAGAACATTTTGTTATGTTCTGTGGATTTATATAAATACTAGAGAATTCCGCCCACTTCGCGGTAACAAATGCCTATTTATATAAATATGCCCTACTATTAAATTCGAATATGTCACATTTATTTTAATTAGGATGTAACATATTGGTTTATTATTTTAAAATTCCTTATTTTATTAAGGGTTTATTCTCTAGCTTTAAGGAAAGAAAAACAAAGAACATTTTTACTACAATTTGACCCCTTAGCAGCACCCGACAAAATGCCAATCTATGCAACCTGTGCCAATTTTTTTCCAACTAAATTTACAAATATTGAAATAAAAAAGAATTTTTATCAAAATGAATTATAGACTATGTTACTCAGAAATAGTGTAGCTTTTTATTAGTAAAACTATATTTTCAATCGGTTCTGTAGTGCCAGATATTATCCCCTACATACACACAAACAAACAAAATTTACCTCTTTATAATATTAGAATAGATATATAAATAAATCACATTGTGTATAATTGTATCACAAAAAGCATTTCTAGGTTGTGACACACGGATATGAAAACATTAAGAAACAGGAATAAAAGTGGCCATGTCACCATTGTAATACCTGATATATTTATTTTAGTTGTAAATACTAATTAAACTATTTACATAATCAAACAGTTATCTACGCGTTCTAGATAGATTGAAACACTCTACAAAATAAAATCTGATTTATCTTAGTACTTTTAAAGAAATCAGTAAAATATTTGAACGAAATCAAATCAGTAATTTCATTAGGCCTTCTCTCTTTTTAATTTCCACAGTTTACTCGGCAATAAAGCGTTGTCGTCAGCTACAAACCTTATAAAATAACCTTCTATTGAGGGGTGAAACATTTTTATTTTAACAAGATTTATTTAATTAAATACTATTACAAAGAACTCATTAGACAGCAACTTTAGCAGACCGGGATAATACCTTTAACATCTCGCTCGACCATTTCGCTTATGCTACAATTCTATCGGAATAGTTAAAGAAGGAATTTGTAAGTTATGTTAACATAATAGTACAACAAAAGGGTAATTAAAACTATAACTTTGCATACATGCTCATTTAAAAATGAAAACAAAAATATTTCATTAATATGACAGAAATAATATTCGAAATAAAACCTCACGAGAAAAACTCCAATAAAAGTAAAACTTTTCATATTACAGTACCCTCAAACATACTGCAAATTAACTTTTGCTCGTACTGTGCTGTTTCAATTAACATTGAGAAAAACTTTTTATATCTTTAAGCAGTCTTTAGTGTAGGCCTATATTTAACATTGGCAGATATTTAAATGTAATGTTACAGTTCAATTATTTTTGTCCAATCACCAAACTTTTAAAATTTTTAAGTAGAAACGTTTGTATATTGAACTGTGATACTAAGTAATATTTACAAATACAGAAACATTTATTTAATTCATATAATAGATTAAAACAAAAGCTCTCAAAGCAATGGATGTAAATGCCGTTCAAAATATTTGGTTAATATTTAAGAATTTATACAGGTAAAAGTGTGTAGATTTAAAAGTATATTTTTGGTGATTATTTGTAACATATTAATTTCTAACAATTAAACCATTCAGTAATGGAAAACATTGTATTTTGGATATTTAAACATAACAAACTTTTGATAGATTCTTCAGGCAAACGAATTTATTTTTTATTAAAACCGTGTGTATAAAATTATTCATATAGTTGTGCAAGTGTAGTGTGTTACCGCCTGCATACTTCTGTGCTGAGTAATGTAAGCAGATTATTGTATTAGGTAAATTAAAGCATTAATCGGGTAAATGAAGTAAATCTATATATACAAAATCAAAATACCACTTACTGATTCACTAATCACGAATCTCAAAAAAAAAAAAAAACCGAAGGGATTGGAATGAAATTAGGTATGTAGCTCTAGGGCCCTAAGGTGCTCGCTAAGAAGGGTTTTCAAAAAATTCTAAATTTTAGGTTTTGGGGGGTAAAAGTTACTAAAAATCACCATAAGAATACATAGTGTAATATATTTATTGATATATATATATATATATATATTGTTAATATACATTTAACTTTGATTTGTGTAACCGTGCAAAGCTGGATTGGGCCAGCTAGCTATTTTATAAAAACAGAGGGAAAATACAAAAAAACCTTAAATGAAGAATCCACTCATTTTACAATTTACCAGTTATTAAAATTGTACATATCTTGTGTAAAATTAAACCGTAGTACTCACTTCTTATTTTTAAAATTAACCACTAGAAAATTTGTTTGGTTCCTAAGCTAACAACTTTAAATGCTTAAATCAACAAAAATGTTAGTTGAATATGTGCATTTTTTAATCTTTTACCACAAAAAAAGTTATTGAACACTTTTTGACTGAGATATAATTATTAAATTTTTAGAATTTGTTTAAAATGTTTGCAAAACGCACCAAAATGGTTCGTCATTCTGGCAAGTTTGCATTGACAGTTGAAGGGTTAAAGACGTATAGTAAAAAACTCTTGAATATTTTTTCAGCAAATTATTTCCACTTTAATCATTTTATGTGTAGTCTTGAAATCATAACCTCATCTTGATAAACCATATCTCTAAGACCGTTTTAGATTTCAAAATTCTTTGTTTGAAGCTATCATTTATTAATGACTGATGTTCAATTTTATCATTAACTATTCAGATATTTTCCATCATTAGTGTCTTATAATTAATACACGACATTTTCCTTAACTTAAGCCTAGATCTCTCTGTTTATGTCCCCTTAGGCCTGTTTCACACCAACCCGGCTGTCATGTACCGACATCTAGCCGATATGTAGACGACGCCGACATGAAATATAAGGCCGCCTTTTTATCGCTTACACGACCTCGACATTTGTCGGGCAAGTGTGAAAACTGTCGTATACTCTTCATCCCGATTGGTGTGAAACAGGCCTTAGTTTTCAATCACTTGATAACTTGAGTTGATTCAAATTTACGAACGTCATTTATTGGTTGTAACACACTAATGATGTCAAATGCACGAATAATCAATTACACAATTTCAAATTTAATTTTAAAGATAATTTTAAGCAAATAAATCACCAATTATAATTTCTAAAACTATGACCTGTGCAAACGATTTTAATATGATTTTTAAATAAACCGTTTTAATACTTTTATAACAGGTCAAAATGTAAAACATGTAAACTCATTTAGCATAACATTAAAATCGTCATGCATTTTGATTTGCAACTATTTTAATAAACAGTTTTTGTAAAAGTTGCTTATCCTGGGCGACAATTTGTTGTAAATCTCTGACAAAGTCAAATAATCAATAATATCATATGGATTAAATCTTGTCTTCATATAAAATTAAACACAGAAAAGCGAGTTTAGTGTGTGCAGAACACAATGCGTGTAGAAACACACAACCCTAATCCCCTTACAGCGTTATTGCCTTTATCTTATTAGTTATGACTGACTTCGGTAGTATGAAGTCATTATGATGTATTATTAATTTAAACTCAGTATTTATATTTATGATTTAGAAAATTTGGTTAATTTAATTTGAATGGCCTATTTCACTTAGGTTAGACAATAATATTAGTATAATAACCAGATATAGTTAATTTTTTGTAAATAGGCATAGAATAGTTTATATATTATATTATGAATAGTCGAATAAATTATATAAAGTACGTGATAAAGTAAAATAAAATTTTACCGGATTGTATTATAGATTGCACAAACAAAATATTTAAGGAAAAGATAATATATTGTTCTACCATAGTTTTAACAAAAAAAAAAACTTAATTTTTAATAAGTGTCCTGGAAAGTTTGATTTTATTATTTATTTTAATAAAACAAATTTAGATAATTGTTCATCATAATTAATTTGTTTTTTCATCAAATATTATTAATTTTAAAGTAATGGCATTCATCTTTATCAAAGAGTAGTTTGTTTATACTTATAACTGAAAGAAGCTATGATGAACCATTTTACAATAAAGAAGCGATTCATATTTTACTGCTTATGCCATTAAAACAATCACTAAGCCCAGTAATGCAGATGGCTGAAAAAGTATACGAAACTTCATCTTACTTTATTAAAATACTTCACAAATATAAAACGTTTCTGAAATAAATGCTAAACCCATAAACAATTTGGTTTTGAATATTCAATGTGAACTAAATTACAAGTGAAAAAACATGGACCAAGACCGGGATTTGAACCCAGGACCTTTGCCTTTCCGGGGCAACACTCTACCACTGAGCTATCTTGATCCCTGATATTGGTCGATGTTATCTCACTTGTACGGTTTTACTGAATTTATGAATTAATAGACTGAATACCTCGCATGCGGCATTGAAAACAATCTCAATTATTTTTGCAGCCTACAGTGGTCAGTACAAGTGATTTCACTTGTAATTTAGTTAATTTAACCCTTGCTGAGGAAGCGTGTAAGCAGGTAATTTATTACAAATTAAAAATAATTAAAAGTGACTTGAACTAGATGTGAAAGTTTTACGGACATAAACGGGTGTATAGAGACGAAGCACTCTGAAGTTGTATAAATTCTCTAACAATTGAAGGCAAAGATGAAGTACCTATAAAGGCTGAATAATGTATACTCTACTCAGTCAAATTGTCGAGAAAAGTTGAATATGAGAAAAAATATTTTTTTATTGATCTGAAAAGTTTGACCTGTCTGATCAAGTATCCGTGTATTTATACACCGTGTATGCTATTGCAAATAAATATAAAAAAGGGAGAAAGTATTTTCTACGAAAACTTGAGTGCTCAATGTACAGAGCCTATGTTACCGACAAACTAATACATTTTGTTTAACTTGTAATGTAGGGTCGTTATTGTAATTTTGCTAAAAATTAAAATACATATTTTGAGTTCTCAACAGTATTTTTACACTATTTAAGAAAATGGGTGTGTGTGTGTGGGGGGTGTGTGTATGTGTGTGTGATTGAATGAATGAAATCTCTCGAATAAACTATTATAGTTTGTCAATCAAAGCATATTAATGTCAATTTCTTCTGAAATTAACTCCATTAAAATAGGTCCGGCCTTTTTTTAAATGATCATTGTTATATGAGCATGCGCATTCAAAAAAAAAAAAAAATGCTAATATTGCATTAAATTTTGTTTTAAATAATAATATTGACTTAACGATTGAATTCATTTGATAAAATTGTAAACGTTTTTTCGTTTCATATTGAAATATGAAAAACAAGGATTTGTATATTTTAATACATTTTGAATTTATATTAAATTCACTTTGTAGTTAAAAAAATAATACAAATTTAAGTTATAACTATACAATTAATTGTATTTATCCTTTACAGGTCTAATAAAGTATAACATTCAACTTTGGTTTTAATAAATTACAATTAATATTTAGTATGAACTAATAACAAAATATTTGTATACAGTTATATATATAACTAAATTATGAAACTTTTTTACATTTATTAAAAAAATCACAAAAAATGTTGACTACTTTTTATGTAGGCCTAAAGTTGAACTTTTTTATTTCGTTACTCAATATGCTTGTTTCTTGAGCACTTTATTAATTTTTTTTAATCATCTTTTTACTCGCATATATGAATTCTTTGAACCGTTATCTGCAAAAAGATATGGAACACTTTTGAATTGGTTTAGAATGAACATATAAAAACATGGTTAAAATAAAAAAACTTGGACGATTTTTAACAAATTTGAAGTTTACGGCCATTTTGTGAGCTTGCCGTAAGAGATGCGGAAAAAAATCAAGAATACAATTTTGTTTAAAATCTAATTTGCTACTCGCAAAATAATATTAGTTTTTAAATTCGACTTGCGGTTAAGCCACAAACTGGCTTTGAAAAAAAAGCTTACACTGGAGAAACGGTGCGGCCGCCATTTTATTTTATTTAAGGAAATAAAAACGAACAATGGAAACAACCGTATGTATACAACGCTCGACCTAGGAATAAGGCACATTTATGCAAAAAGTCATCACAATCGGTTAAGGCGTTTGACCGTAATTGTGAGACAGACAGACACACAGACGAAATGCCGAAAGGTCAATCTAAAAATCACTTCGCTCGGTCTAAAAGTAAACAAACTATTTGTACTTATTTGATCAAATTTTGTTAAAATTATGTATTAAGTTTGTATAACCAATGTTCACTGAATTTTTACTGAATTACATAAAAAAATATTAGAATTTGAAAAAGTTCCTGCAAATTAAGTTACTAGTTAAAAAATGAAGTGGTAACCATAAATATTTGTAAAATAAATGATGATTTATATGCATTATTTATTTTGTTTACCAATATTTGTCTCAATTCTAATTATATTTACTAGTAGTTCTGTGAACAGTAGACCTCGCTCGTTGAAATAACAAATGTGGTTTTGAGCTTAGGTTAAAATAAAAATAGTGTGCCAGTAAGGAAGTAAGCACAATGTTTAGCCAGTGAAACATTATTTAGGCCTACAATTCCCGTGATTCCGGGATTTCTAGTTCTCGTTTTTATTTCTTTTCTTGAGCTTTAACTGCTAAAGATTTTCTTTTAAAGGCATTGTGTTTTATTTAGGTTAATAATGCGTAAGATAGCTAAAAATATTGCGTTATAGAGGGACAACATATAATTAAATATTTACATACTTAAATAACTCAAACTTAACAATGTATCATAAGAGTTATCCTAAGTTCCATATCATATTCCAATACTAGAAATAATGAAAACAAACGATGTTAAAACGTCGTGATAGTGATCTCAACCCATGTACCACCACTTGCCACGGTGTCCTACGGTCATTTTTGTATGTCTTTTATCGCCGCGAGGTTTCATTTGTTTCATCTCATTTTGTAATTCAACTAAAGCCAAGTCAAATAAATACTTTTATGAAATTTACAATGATATCATACAGGTATACAGTTCAATTCTTTGATTTATCCTCTACACTTTCTTATAATAATATGATAATAATATGTCATTTTTGGGCAAATGATATATTCCTAAATTACTATTCAAAACAGGCCTAGTTTTGTTAGCAGTCTTGTAGTAGGAACATAAAAACTGGTGTTTTCAAAATAAGAAATTTGAAATTGATAAATATTTGTATACAATTCTATTTAGAACTAAATTACAAAACTTTTTTACATTTATGAAAAAAATTACAATAATTTTACTACTTTTTATGTAGGCCTAAAGTTAAACATTTTCCTTTCGTTACTAAACATGATTGTTTCTTGAGCTAATAACTATTTTAATTTTACTTCAATATTTTTTTCTACTGGCATATATGAATTCTTTAAACCTTTATCTTCAAAAAAGCTATGGAACACTTTAGAATTGGTTTAGAATAAACGTATAAAAACATGGTTGAAATACAAAAACTTGGACGATTTTTAACAAATTCGAAGTTTACGGCCATTTTGTGAGCTTACCGTTAGAGAAACGGAAAAAAACAAGAATACAATTTCGTTTAAAATTTAATTTTCTTCTAGCAAAATGTTATTAGTTTTTAAATTCGACTTACGGTTAAGCCACAAACTGGCTTTGGAAAAAAGTTTACACTGAGAGAAATTGTCCGGCTGCTATTTTTATTATATTTAAGAGGTTAAAAATGAAAAATGGAAAAAAACCCGTATATATTCATTTCTCAGACTAGGAATAAGGAACATTCTTGCAAAAAATCATCAAAATCGGTCAAGGCGTTTGGCCCTAATCGTGAGACAGACACACAGCCACACAGACACACAGACATACAGACACACAGACACACAGACGAAATGCCGAACGGTCGAGTTAAAACGGAGATCTCGCTTACGCTCGGTCAATTATAAACACATAATTTATAATAGCAGTTTGGAATGTTCTGTTTAATATTGCATACATATTTGTTGATGGTAGAAGACACATATCCCAGCTAGAAACATATGTTTATCACATGGTCTGAAACATAACACTCAGGACAAGCAGCAAAGAGAGGATGTTAATGATAAAAATGGCGCCCAACATAGAACAAATCTAATGAACACAAAACCTAATACTGTTGATTTTTTTCTATTGGCTGCAAAGGACTGCCTTTTTGTAAGATTTTCTAGAAACCTACAAATTTTTTTAATTCATTATGTTTAACAAATAAATTTAAATATAGTCACGTTACAACGAAGTACAAAGTGAATTATAACAGTATATAGAGGAGTATAACAGTATAAGAGATAATAAGCTCTTTAAATATTCAGAATAATTAAAAATATTACATTTTTTTAAGTTCAGTTTTGCTGTTCAATTTAATAATAACCAATAAAAGGAACCCTGAGTGTGAAGTTACAATATGTGCACACAAAATTTCTGCTATTTGTCACTGATGTGTCTTTTAGTTTGATTGCAAAATTACATATGCAATAGTAATGGGAAAACGATTCTTTTAGAAGAATAGAAGAGTTGATACAACTCGTTCAAAGAAACGGTTTGAGAACTATTCATTTTATTCAAATGAATCAAGCACAAGAGCTGTAGAAACTCTCGCTCATACTAACCATACAGCTTTTAACTTATGTACTGTGAGTGGTTGTGTGTATAATATATACATTTATTTTAAAAGAATAATAAATGTTTAAAAGCTCAGCTTTTGCTGTGCAATAATAACTAATAGGAACCTTAGGCGGAAACGACTAGAATTTTCGATTAGTCATGTTCTAGCACTTTGAAGCCTACGCCCGAGTATACCTCGCTGTAGCGTTTATAGCAATTGTCCGAACTCCGAGAATAGCTCGGGGCACTCTTTTTAATTCTTTATTAATACGTAGTAAGTGTATACTCGGGTTTCGTCTGCTTGCAATGATTTAGTAGGTCTATAGTTTAATTCCAGCTGTTCCTTATTCCGCTATTCCTTATTTATCTAGAATATTACAGCTGATATATTGAATATTGGAACAGCTGTTTATGGTTATGTTGGCTTACTAGACGCTTTGTTTACACGAATATAAATATTTCTTTTGTGCAGTTATTTTGATAATTTTGAAGTTATTTATGTGTTGTAGATTATTATTATACATTGTTATTGTTATAAATTAAGTTTAATGTGTGTTTATTTGTGAGTTGCTCTCAATAATGGGTTCTAAAACAAGAGACATGATACGTGATATGTTATCGGAAAGCGATTCTAGTGATGACGATTTAGAAAGTAGTTTTATTGAAGCATCAAGTACAACTAGGCCTGCTAATAATTCAAGCATTGTATTTTATGAAAATATATGTGATCCCATTTTTGATTCGGATTCAGAGGATGAAATTGTTGAACAATTTGAAGACCCAGATTTTCTGGTTATGGATTGGGAATCTAGGAGTAGTGATGAAGAATCTATTGTAGCCAGCCTTCAGCCTACAACTAGTAGAAGTAATAACCATTGGAATAGGCCTAAAATGAAAATAACCTCCAAACCATCAGACGCAGATCTTGGATGGACATTTATAGATAATCAACCTGAAATACCATTGTTTGAAGGGTTTAGTGGGATAACAGCTGCAATCGATGAAACATCAACACCCTTTGATATATTTTCAGTATTTTTTCCAGAATCTATAATAAAATTATTTAGATCTGAAACTAAAAAATATGCAAAGTCTATTATTGATAAATTGAAAAGTTCAAACAAACTTAAACCAAATAGTATATGGGGTAAATGGACGACAGTAAAATTGCATGAAATATATAATATTTTCTCTATCGTATTACATATGTGTGTAGTCAAAAAACCTAAATTGAGAGATTACTGGTCAACTGATTATTTCATCAACACTCCATATGCTCCATCAGTAATGTCTAGAGACAGGTTCATGGCTATCCTTGCAAATTTTCATATCAACGACAATGCTACATGTTTGCCGCTAAATTATATATAGGCCATGATAAATTGCACAAATTACGACCTTAAATAAACCATTTGCTATGTGAATTTCCAAAATCTTTTTCTCCTTGTAAAAATTTTACTGTAGATAAAGGAACATGTGGTTTTAGAGGGAGAGTAAGTTTCAGGGTATACAACAAAAACAAACCAGATAAGTATGGAATTAAATTGTATATTGTGTGTGATTCATCAACTGGATTTTTCTAAAATTTGAGGTATATACTGGTAAATCTGATGATTCTTCAATAATTTCTCTTTTTCAAAGACTCCTTTGTGATTACCTTGATAAAGGCCATACTATTTATACGGATAGATTTTACAGTTCAAGAGCTGTTTTTGATTTTTTATGGCAAAGAAAAACAAAATCAGTTGGTACTTGCATGCGGACTCGCACAGAATTACCGAAAACCGTTGTTGTAAAAAAACTAAAAAGGAACGAATCAGTTTTTATGAGAAGAAAACATCTCTTTTGTATCAAGTGGAAAGACACTAGAGATGTCTTAGCTTTATCATCAGTCCATAAAATGACAACAAAAGATGTCATGGTGTGCTCTAAAGAAAGCGTGATCTCAAAAACTAAACCCGATCTAATAATAGATTATAATAAAAATAAAACAGGTGTTGACAGAAGTGATCAGATAATTTTCTACTACCCATTCAAACGCAAACAAATGAAATGGTGGAAAAAATTATTTTTCCATTTGTTTATGATGTTCATTTCAAATTCGTTTCTTCTATACCGTATAAAAATACCGCAAAATTTGAGAAAAAAATGTCATTTGGAAAAATTTATTGTATCAATTGGAAAGGCTTTACAGAAAAAGGGAGGAGTTCTAGCTCAAGACAGCATCCCAGCAACCATCAAAACCAATAGACTCACCGGTCGCCACTTTCCAGAAAAAATTCCTCCGACGGAAAAGAAAACGCAGCCAACAAGAATATGTAAAGTCTGCTCAGAAAAAATTAAAGCATCAACTGGAAAAGCTGGAAGGAAGGAGACAACTTGGTGGTGTCCTGACCAGTGCAATACCATTATGTTTACCTGACTGTTTTAAAGTGTACCACACTAAAGCTGCCTATTTATAAAATGTCACAATTTTTTTATTTTTCAATATATACTTCTTTTTTTTTAAATGTATAACATTTTTGTGTATATAATTATTATTTATATATTTATATCATATTAAACAGCATTGTCTGCTCTTTCCAGAGATATATATGTATATATATATATATATATGTCTATATAAAAATATGTGTTCGCAATATACCGGTAGCATTTTTCGTCCGACTTGGTACACAAGTTGGTTTTCTAAGACTCTTGGACGAGTAGCCAAAATAACTCTAAAAACCGAAAGAACTTTTTCACTGGAAGTAATTATTTTTTGAAGTGTTAGTGCTAGAATGAAGCTGCTGGGGAGTTTATTAAAACCAATTTTATGAAATTATTTTGCACATTTTTTTTACACTACTATCCGAGGCCGCTAGGTCTATGTGCAAATTAGCAAATTGCGGTAAATAATCTAAGGCCTCTAGGTCAAGGTGTAAATTCGCAAAGCCTTTGGGGCGGGAGGGGTGAGGTGCAAACAAATTCTACTAATAGGCTGTATTTTGTACGCGCAAACCAATTTCCCAAATAGTCGATTAAAACAAAATAAAAATTTTACTCAATTTTGAAATTCAGGTCTGCGGATCAGCTACGTGATCCAATTATTTGTATTCTGGTGCTTCGTCTAAATTTTTGAAGGTCAAAAAATTATAAAAAAATATTATTTAAACAATATTTATAATTTACGTTTAGAATAATTGAGTGATCAGCCATAATATGAGAAAAGTCGAATATGAGAAAATATATTTTTTTATTGCACTGAAAAGTTTGAACTTTCTGATCAAGTATCCTTATAGATAGTGTAGGGTATTGCAAATAATCATAATAAATGGTAGCAGATAACTGCCACATACTTTCTCCCAGTTGAAACTTTATACCTTCCCAAGAGTAGCATAGGAGGTGGTTATTTAGCATTGCAAAAGTAGGAAAATGTTACCATGAAAAATATTAGATGCATGTAACACACATCCATATTATATTACTATACTAGTTAACCCGATCCAGCTTTGCACGGATAGACAAATCAAAGATAAATGTATATTATATATTAACAAAAAATATATTATATCAATGAATATAAATTACACTGTGTATTTCTTATAGGGAGTTTTAGTAACTTTCACCCCCAAACCTAACCTAAAATTTCACCCTCCCCAAACCCTTTCTTAGCGCGCACCTAGGGAATACTAAATTTCATTCCAATCCGTTCGGTGGTTTTGGAGAAATCATGATTTAGTAACTTTGACCACCAAACCCCCTAAAAATTTATAATTTTTTGAAACCTTTGTTATCAGCACCTACGGCCCTAGAAGAAGCTACATACCAAATTTCATTTAAATCCGTTCGGTGGTTTTGGAGAAATCATGATTTATTAACTTTGACCACCAAACCCCCCAAAAATTTGGAATTTTTTTAAACCCTTTGTTATCAGTACATACGGACCTAGAGGAAGCTACATACTAAATTACATTCCAATCCGTTCAGTAGTTTTAGTGAAATCGTGATTTAGTAACTTTGACCCCCTAAAATTTCGATTTTTTTTTTTTAATCCATTCTTATCAGCACCTACGGTCTTGGAGGAAGCTACATACCAAATTTCATTCCAATCCGTTCAGTAGTTTTAGAGAAATCGTGATTTAGTGTCATTGACCCCCCCCAAAAATCCCCCTAAAATTTCGAATTTTTTTAAACCATTTTCTATCAGCACCTACGGACCTGCAGGAAGCTACATACTAAATTTCATTCCAACCCGTTCAGTAGTTTTAGAGAAATCGTGATTTAGTAACATTGACCCACCCCCAAACCCCCTAAAATTTCTAATTTGTTTAAAACCTTTCTAAGTGAGCCACTATGGCCCTAGAGGAAGATACATACTAAACTTTATTACAATCCGTACAGTAGTTTTAGTGAAATCGTGATTTAGTAAATTTAACCGCCCCCCAAACCCCATTAAAATTTCTAATTTTTTTAAACC
>JAGFPH010001176.1:307906-329226 GCA_018207615.1 Philaenus spumarius
ATTATGCAATAGTGATGGGAAAACAATTCTTTTTGAAGAATTGATACAACTCGTTCAAAGAATCGGTTTGAGAACTATTCATTTTGATCATCTGAATCAAACACAAGAAATGTAGAAACTCTCGCTTGTACTAACCATACAGCTTTTAACTTATGTACTGAGGTTGTGTGTATAATATTACTTAGATGTTTTTATTACTATTAAGAATTAATTTTTGAAAGCTCAGCTTCGCTGGGCAATAAAAACTAATAGGAACCTTAGGTTAAACGACTAGAATTTTCGGTTAGTCATGTTCTAGGATGCTGTGTTCTGTAATAATTATTGTTCAAAACCTACATTCGATTTAAATTTTAAACTATTCAATTTTTACAAAGGCCAAGGCCTACAATGGAAGTTCTATAAATTTGTTTGACAAGTAAATATAAGTAATGTAACTTTACAATTAATTACAGAGTGGTCGAAAAAAGTATATAGACTAGTAAAAAATATAATAAAACATTATAAACATAATATCCATAGTGACTTTTGATTGCTTTGTAATAATGTTTATTACTAGTACTTACGTCAAGTAGCAATCTTGAGTTTAGTATATTTTAATACTTTATTACAGCTGTTTCGGTATAACACATAAGTTTTTTAATGAGATTAATGAGAAACTGTGTTCTCTTTATTATTTATATAGTGTTTATTTCTTATAAGTTTAGTTCAAGTTTATATTTTATTTTACACTTTCATTTAAGTTAAAGTGATGTATTCAATTTTTGTTACAGAAAATACAATAACTAATTTATAGCAAATTTTTATTGCACTTCAACTTAAAGGAAAAACTTTAAGTAATTGAATTATAAGTTAGTGTTTTGTAAAATGACGCCTAAATTATAAAATGCTCCTATTTTACTATACAGAGTATGCAAAACCCCCCAAATACTGTACAATAACTCAGTTTTTACAAATATACATGGCGTTAAAAGTTGTAACACAAAAATTAAAAACTTTTGATTTGAATAAACCCAATAAGATGTGCCAAACCCAATATAAATCTATGTTTTTTAAAAACATATGTTTTCATCGTTTGTTTATTTAAAGTTCAAAAAAGTATATTTAGTTACTTTATCAGATAACAAATATTAATAGCTTTCTAAATAATAACTACATAAAGGTGTTTTTTCTTGTGAGTATTTATGAAACAATATTATGAAGTTCGATTAATCTTAATTTAGTATCTAAATAAGATTCTGTTTGTCAAAATAAAGGGACTTTTTATTTTAAACAATTGTTATTATGTTTATATTATTTTTTATATTTAAATTTTCATGATTTATTAAATTTTTACGGAACACTCTGTGTATGAAACATTCGATTTGACACAATATGTAGGTAGCCGCAATAAAGCCCTTTTATTTTACCTTCCTTGTAGGTCACTCCAGACATCAAAGCTTCCAGTTTTAATCCGGCTGAAAACCATATATTTTTATACTATAGTGGAAAACATTTAATTACGAAGATGCTAGCCCTTAATTAAAATAACATAATTAACACTCTATAACGTAATTAACACGGATTACATAAATTATTAACAATTTATGTAATCCGTTTTAAACAGTAGATGAGTTTGTGGTGAACATAATAATTGGTTATTATTGATATTAGTTAAATAAAACAAATACGTTTGGGAAACATTGATTTGCATCATATATATATATTAATAGTATCAAACTACTGGGCAGAAATTATTACACAATGAAAATTGTCTGTTTCGTGATGACTTGAGTCACCTTTCAAATTTCACAGTGGGAGAATATGAATGCTCCTCCAGATCAATACTTCATTATTGGTTTCTATTTTTAGCACTAGTATTGACGAACTGAAGTGATGCGTAGAATGCTCTTATTTCTGTCCTAAGAGACAATACTTAGGTAATTGTTTACCTAAGTGATGATGATGGGTGGATCAAAGTAGAGAATAAAGTGCTAGTTTAGTATCTAACGTAGCTATTTTAAACAACGAAGGAATATGAGAAGATGAAAACTTGAAATATGCATTATCTGTGATTCAATTCCTTGCAATACGGAACATCTTGTGCAGAAGAATGGGGTTATTTAAGACGCTGAAAGTTATGTATCTTATTTCAAGTGGTGAAAGGCTTACTAATCTTTCCAGGAAACTAATTATTTGAGAAAATGAGAGATAATATACTTAAAGAAATTAAACATTTAAAAAGTGCCTATTATTACGAGGCTTGTAACTTGGTGTCTTTATAAAATTCTGTGTATATAACTGTCGCTTATCCTAGATCAAAGCATCGGTTATGAAGAAACAAAAATAGCAACGAACAAATGTTGTCTACTGTTTTGTTCAATAACTAATCGACCATCAAATATCATTGGTACGCCGCAGTACAAACTGATATATTTGCTTAAGTAAAAAATGGTTGTTGTAAGTAAAGCGTAATAGGTATAATTATAACTTCGCATTCGTGTTTGTAGTTTATTTCGTTTAAACATTTCTTCCGTTATTGTTTTGATTTATTTTTTTACGGATTAGGCATGTAATTATATATGTAGACAATATTTTTCTTGTCTATACTTAAATACCTAAATAAAATATGTAAACATAAATACAATTTCATAAAGTTCATTTTTTTATGAAACTTACCCTGCTACCAATTATGTTATGTTAACGACTTATAAACATTTGGACAAGGAAGTAAAACAAAATTAATAAAACTAAATTGTTAAATTTCTAATATTTATTTCACTTAAACTTTCGCACGGTGGACCATGGTTTAAATAAGTTATTTACAACACTGTTATTGTTGAAACCTTGGTTCACTCTGAAATAAAGATAATATAAGTCGTAATAAATGGGTTTTATTTATTTTGTTCATTGTCCGAATATTAATACGTTTCACAACATTCAGAATACATTAAAACAATTAATTATTAATGTAATTGCATTAAGTAGGTCTAACTGACAACTATTTGGGCTTAAGTCCTTGTAAGGCATCATTTGCACACAAAAAAATATTTCCAAAACTCTTTATGGAAGCAAAACAGTTACAATTCATCAGAAAAAAGTAAATGAGAAAGCGCTTGTAAAGGAACTGAGAGGGCAAGAGAGTGGGGGAACAGCTACGAGGTTTGACTCACATCACTCCACGCCGCCCGGCCATTGGTGCCGGTTCTACTATATTACATGTTCTGTGGTCGACTCCAGGTCGACTTTGCTACATTTGAAATCCTTTAGATCATAGTTACTTGCGTTAAGATTAGGTAAATACAATAGGCAACAAAGACAAATTTTACTGTTATATTAAGGAAACGCTTACTTGTTTATGTTAGGAGAGACCAGTTTATTTTTCCTTTTTACATTATTTGTTTTCCACTGAACAAACTATAACTTTTACATGATAACCTTGAGTACCACCTTTTTACAAAATCTCGTTTGGGTGAGACAATTTGCTAAATAAATATTTATATGACAGTTATAACAATAATGGAAACTACAAAAAACTGTGTATTATTTTAATTATGCTCTTAAATAGGCAAATAATTTATACATTAGGGTAGGATGATTTTAATATCATTTACTTGAATAAATACAAACATTTGTGTTTGAATTATTTCAGTATGGAGAAAGATAGGTAATTTATTACCAATCATTGAGGAAGCACCCAGATTAATTTTAACTTTGTGAAGGATATAATAATTACTAACGTGTTCTGAGTCATTTCGGAATTTAGGTATTATATTAATTTTTTTACAATATGTTGTTTTATTTATGGCTAAAGAGTTTAATTTATAGAAACGGTTTTGTTATATGCTTTTTCGCCTATTTATATCTACATAAATCAAAATTAAATGCTGTTTGTAAGCGCATCACTTGTGTCGGGTAGTCCAATTTGGTTATTTTTTGTTTTAAAATGTTCGTAATAGTTTGAATTAGGTTTTTATGGAAAAACACATTTTGAAAGTGTTTTTTTGGGCTGTAAAATAATGAAATAAACACAAAAATATTGTAAAAATACATATATTTTAAACTACGGTATTTCTAACCTCAAAGCCGATCATACAGCATATTATAACCTACATTTGATTTATAAGTCATTTGCAAAAAAAAAAAAAAAGAAAGAACAACAACAAAATAGACATTATAAGAAGTAGACATTGATTGAAGTAGTAAACATAACCCTAAAGTATACTAGGCTAGATTTTGTTAAGTACTACAGAAGATGATCGAAATCAGCTGTTAAATGTCTGAAGTGGGGTTTATTGTTAACAGCTGCTCAATGACGTA
This sequence comes from Philaenus spumarius, assembly GCA_018207615.1. Classification (NCBI taxonomy): domain Eukaryota; kingdom Metazoa; phylum Arthropoda; class Insecta; order Hemiptera; family Aphrophoridae; genus Philaenus; species Philaenus spumarius. The sequence goes on from JAGFPH010001176.1 coordinate 312,203, forward strand.
ATATATTTCTTTACAGTTATAGTTATTGAACACGATCATGCGCATGAGTTATACAATATTGTTACTCACGTACGGACGTGCAGACGTACACTCGATGAAATAGAATTTGATAAGCATGAGTCTTGGAAAACATAATATAACTAAACCATTAAAAATATGATGACTCTTGAAGTCTGATACCAACAATAGTTACAAATATTCCAACAAAGAATATTACTTCTATGTGAAATCTCGTATTCCTAAAGATAGTAGGACAAAATAGTTTTAAATCCAGACTGACAGCACAGATTTCAAAATCGTTTCACCTGTTACTAACCACAAGACAATTTTAACTAAACTGTACACGTTTTAAATATTGGGAAAGTATTGCACTTTTGGTTCATAATTATAAAAGCATTCCAGATAACTGGGTATATATATATATATATATATTGGAAATTAGCATAAATGCAAACCACTACTTAGCGAACTATACACTTTCTGACATACGGGATGAAAGGCAGAAATCGTGATTCACATGAATATCGGTGTTTAAATTTTACGAAAATTTGACTTGATGTTCTAATAAAAAATATTTATAGTTTTATGGTATTTGTACTTACACTTGTCATTAACTATCTGTTTAACTAACACATATCTTTACATATCTTTGCCACATACACTACTGATGTGATAGTAGTAAACATAATAGTTATTTATAATGTTGATATCAAACGAATTTATAAATGTTACATGTTTTAAAAATAAATTAAGCAAACGATTTACTAGGTTCTATACTACATCAATTGTAAATATTATAAAACGAAAATGTCGCAAAGTTTACTATATTTTAAATTTTTTTATCTGCAATCGCGTAGATAATAAACAATGCGTATTACAAAATTAATTGAATAAAAGTAGAAGTATATTAAAATAACAGTATTTTGATATGGTGACAATAGAATACCTGTCCTGGTGACAGCATTGCATTTCATAAGTAACATTTTGGGGTTCGGGGGAAGTATCTTCAAACAGCTGTAACTAATGGGTTGGCTTATTATTTCACATTCTTGAACAATGGCAGATGCACTAATTGAAATCTCATTGATTTACATTTTGAGGGTTAATTGTATTAGTTAGAGCTTTTTAATGTATGCACCGGACAATATTAAGGAAAACCACAGTGTATTCTCTTTGGAAAGCCAAAGTAGTTGTGATAGCAAATAGAAGCCTGTTAGAAATAATTAAAAATGCAAAACCTATGTTAAGTTGAAAAAACAACATAGAATTTACCACCTTCACAAGTTTAAAGGTGACGTATCAACTGAAATTAATTAGCTATAGTTAATTGACGTGTGTGTAATACATAGCTATGTAATATGCTTAAAGTGACGTATGAGCACTTCCACTCCAGTAACTGGGCAAGTTACAAAGTCATTGGGTAAATTACAAATTAACTGGGAAAAGAAATTAATTTGGCAAGTTAAATAAGTATCTTAATACTAATTAGACTAATTACTAATACTAATTGTACATGTGGGACTTGTATATTATTCAATTAGATTGCAAAATAAAATTCAGATATGGATATTTTCACAAGGAGACACCCTTGTAACATTATTTTTAGTTTTAAAATTATAAAAAGTGTACTGAATTTTATAGAAAAAATTTCACACTACGCTATTTAGAATTAGCAATTCATCAAGACCATTTTATATGTAAATCTTCGTCTTAGTGTTATGAAGCTATTTCACATTTTACTATATATTTACTTTGTATGAATATTTAAATTAGCATTCCTACATCTTCCTCAAATATTTAACAAACAGTATTTCATTTTTTATACGGAAGTGCTATAGAGTATTAATATTCAGTCTTAAGACAAAATTAGAGAAATTTTGTATATTTTTGTGTTTAATTTTAGGCTAAGGTAACTAAAAACTTTGTTTTGAATTTTGTATATGTTGATTTGGGACCATTATGTAGTAATGAATCCAAGTTTTCGTCATCCTAGAAATATGAAAACTTTTTTTATACGCCAAAAACTGTGAAATGTTGGCCCTTTTTTCAGTTTTTGGCCTATAACTACTTTCCTGTGCATTTTCACATATACGATTATAACTGCCTAATTGTAGAATACAAAATTTCCAAAACATATGTTTTCCTAAGTTTTTTGGAACGACCATCAATTACCGAGATTTGGGGCAGCATAAAACGGGTAAAACCTCAAGCTTTGCAAAATGTTATCTTTCTTGCCACTTTGAATCACGAAAATCCATGTAGACTTCGTTTTAGAGAAATGTTGCTTGTATAAACGTTGTAGAGCGTTTAATTATCTACAAAATCCGTGCCTCAAATTATGAAGAGTAGGGGTAAATTTAAATAAGAACGAAAATTTACATTTTTGACATCTTGGCCCAAGATTTTTGTAAGGATCATTTCACTCTTGTTTATTAAACTCCGGTAATTTGGTAGTGTTAATGATTTTGTACATTCAATATGTATGTACATCATGTGTATTGTACATATATGTTTTTGGAACGTCTAGTTATGATTATCATACTAAGAAATTCTTTTAGGGAGTGAAAAATTATCAACATAAATTTCACAGTTTTTATGGAGTCAAGTTGAATTTAGCGAAGTAGGCCTAAACTAATCAAAGAGCATTCACTTGAAACATTTTAACTGGAGCTGTAGATGTCCAGAGAACTTCACATTGCCATTGATGTTACTATTTGCATTTTAATAAACTTGTTATACAAAGAAAATAGTCAAACATGAACAAGTTATAACCTTAAAAGAAAACAAGTTTAGTAAAATTGTTTAATACATTTTAAAACAAAATTATATTTAAAGGACCCAAATTCTTTAAGAAATAGAATACATACCAAATAATGCCTTTGATATAGGCCTAACCCGCCACAAATGCTATCCAACGCAGTTTATTAACTAGGATCAAGATACAAATTGTATTCGATACTTTTACCATATCCAGTATATTTATTGTGTCTAAATGTCGACATAATATGGCTCTAAAACAATTACAGACTCTAGGTTGAGTTCGTGGTCGCTCGTGTGTGTTGTGCAACCATGCAAATAAAACTATTCACTGAACATAGTTGATCGGATGTACAAATTGCAAATACATATATTCAAGTTGAATTCAACCTTTTTCTTACGTTGAAAGAAGAATTATAACGACGGTTTAAAGTGTTTGACTTTTGCAAAATATCCTTATATATAATACGTGAAGCAGTTCCCATTTCGAAGTAATGCAATAAGGTTTTAGATGTTAAACTAATCTCAAAGGTCGGGGTTTCCCCACAAGATTAACATGGAACGAATTTAAAAACCATTTCTACACAAAACAGCTGTTTATAATAAAAAAACAAACTAATCCAGCTGCTTTCGTGGATGTAAATAATTATATTTATAGTATTCAGGAGGTTATAAAAACATTTCTATACGAAACAGCTGTTTATAATAAAAACAAACTAATCCAGCTGTTTTCGTGGATGTAAATAATTATGTTTGTTGTAATAATAACAATAAGGTTTATATTAATAATTATTTTAAAACAATTTCAATACAAAACAGCTGTTTATAATAAGAAACAAACTAATCCAGTTGCTTTCGTGGATGTAAATAATGATGTTTATAGTATTCAGGAGGTTATAAAAACATTTCTATACAAAACAGCTGTTTATAATAAGAACAGCCGCTTTCGTGGAAGTAAATAATTATTTTTAAATAACAGATAATAAAGTTGATTCGGATGTCCAGCTTTTAGTAAAAAATAATATCTTAAGTTAGGCTTAAACTGAACCAACACATGTTTCAACACACAAACCAATAAAAAATTGCATTAAGGAATTTGAAAGTAAGAAAAAACTACGTTACAACCTAATTAAAAATAAATAAGACATATAGTAGACCTATTTATTGATAATATACGGTAATTGATAGTGAGTAACATTTTGGTTAAGTTTTTTATTAAGTGTACACCTGAGCCTTACTGGTTCTTTTAACCTATATTATAACTGTTGTTATAAAATATACGAAATAATTTGATTCGAACATTTAATATTATCTACAATCTTAGTTTGAGGTTATTATTTATTATACTACCTTTAATATAAACAAAACATAACATATTTTTTTAGAAGGTTCCATCGGTGTTGGCGTGCGGAGCACGCAGGGGTATCCCCTAGTTATTTTGATGATGCTTTGAAAAGTTTATCTATTTTTCATACAACATTTAAAGTTCATTGATTAAGGCAAATTTATACAACATGTGTCATACAATCAAATTATTCTAAATATAGATTTGTGATATCTCTATTAATAATTTATGTTGCAAAAAGTGTGATGGACTGGTACCACTTAACTGTTTATACTTGTGTAGTAAAACCTGTAATACGTTTATTATAATTAAATAGAATTATTGTTTTTAAAATAAAAGTTTATTTAATTTTCATACAACATTTAAAGTTCATTGATTAAGGCAAATTTATACAACATGTGTCATACAATCAAATTATTCTAAATATAGATTTGTGATATCTCTATTAATAATTTATGTTGCAAAAAGTGTGCTGGACTGGTACCACTTAACTGTTTATACTTGTGTTGTAAAACCTGTAATACGTTTATTATATTTAAATAGAATTATTGTTTTAAAAATAAAAGTTTATTTAATTTTCATACAACATTTAAAGTTCATTGATTAAGGCAAATTTATACAACATGTGTCATATAGTAAAATTATTCTAAATATAGATTTGTGATATCTTTATTAATAATATATGTTGCAAAAAGTGTGCTGGACTGGTACCACTTAACTGTTTATACTTGTGTAGTAAAACCTGTAATACGTTTATTATATTTAAATAGAATTACTGTTTTAAAAATAAATGTTTAGCTATTTTTCATACAACATTTAAAGTTCATTGATTAAGGCAAATTTATACAACATGTGTCATACAATCAAATTATTCTAAATATAGATTTGTGATATCTCTATTATAATTTATGTTGCAAAAAGTGTGCTGGACTGGTACCACTTAACTGTTTATACTTGCGTAGTAAAACCTGTAATACGTTTATTATATTTAAATAGAATTATTGTTTTAAAAATAAATGTTTAGCTATTTTTAAACTTCTTAACTTTTCATGCACAAACTAGATCACAGCTGCATTACACTTTGGTATTGTGCTAACCATAGAGTAAAGCCGGTAGCCAATAAGGACAATCAAAACATAAAAATACATTATTAGAGTAATCGGCATGACAATGTGCTGTGTTGTACAGTGTAGTGAAAGTGCAAACAGAAGACACACAGACCCTTATCAGTAAAAGTTAGACCTCAACCTAAACACAAAAACTATATTTTCTCCGAGAATGAGTATAAATTCATTATTGTACGAACTATATCTATTTATTAAGCATTATAAATATTTAGTGCTCAATAATGCAAAGTAAAATAAAATAATAATTTGTACACCTGCTATCTAATGTTAAAATTTTACATTTGGTGTTTGTTTAATTTTAGAACATCAACCTCCGATAGGGTGGGGAGAATGGTAACTTTTATTCAAAAATATATAGTCTAAACACAATTCCACTCCTTGCCAGTTAAGAATGTGCTATGGTTATATATTTTTAAATAAATTAGTGGCATAATTTAATAAAGGAAACATTCAACAAAAAAAAAATTTATCTCAAGGGTTTTCATAACTTGATTTATCTTTTTTTATAGTCAAACCAGAAAGCCTACAGAAAATCATGTATACTCTTCTAAAGATTTCTAATCATACTGTGAGAGGGAGCAAGGCGTATTAAAGAAGGTGTGTGCATGCGCAGCTTCTCCCTCCACTCCAGCCTACCCGTGACGTAGAGTGCTACAGTCGGAGCTCCAGTCTAGACTCCTTTGCCATTAATTTCTTATAATGAATAACCATTAATTATAATGCCTTTTTGGGCCGTGTTTGGCTGCGGTAACTCAAACAAAAAAGACAGCTTTTGACGAGTAAGGTTTCATCGATTCCCAAGAAATGTTGATCTACGAAATAAAAAGCTACACCATCCCTGATTAACATAGACTATAATTCATTTTAATAAAAACATTTTGTATTTCAATATTTGTAAATTTAGTCGGAAAAAATCTTAGGTTAGACCTAGAATGATGAACCAACACATGTATTTACATTCATTACCACAGCGACCAATTGAATAAAATGACTATTTGCTCCAATATTTCCATTAAAAGCTGATTTCATACTTTGAAGCAATTATTTGTATTTTTAACTTTTAATTTAGGTTTTTATTAAAGTGTAGACCTGAGCCTTGCTCGTTCTTTTAACCTTTATTATAACTGCTGTTATAAAATATACGAAAAATTTGATTTGAACTTTTAACATTATTTAGCATCTTAGCTTTGGGGTTATTATGAATCCTAAAACAATTATATTATAAGGAAAACATAAAATGATTATGTGTTAGAAGGTTCCAACGAAGTTGGCGTGAGGAGCACGCAGGGGTTTCCCCTAAGTTTGTATATTTTGGATTTATAACTAAACAATTTTGTAGTACTTTTCTAAAGCCCTTACTTTTGAAACTTTGGATTACCAATTTGTTTTTTTTTCTTTTGAAACGCAAAAATAGTTTGTTTAATAGAGAAATTTGTTTAAATATTTTGTTTACATGGCAATGTTCTCCATACTTTCCTGAACAATAAAATGTATAACAGTGTACACTTTACTTGAATAGGATACATTCTATCTAAGTGATAATGACAAGTGTACAAGCAGTAAAAAAAGTACCTGATATTTAGACGGTTAAAACATATATTTTTAGAGTATTAAAATGGTTTTATGTTTGAAGTGGACAGAACTTAAGCCGTAACTGAAATGCTGTTATACAGTATGTTATTAAATAATTTTAAAGAGTAACAAAAATAAAATATTGATGGTACAAATTATTTTATTTATTTGATGTATAACTCTTTAAATAAAATATAGCCCTAAAATATGCTAGGATACAATTACAATTTAAAAAAATAATTACAAAATAATTTTAGGACAGTAAAAAAATAAATATTTGTTAGTAATCAAATTTACGATACATAAGTAATCCCGTGACACAATTTTGACATAAGTAATCTAGGGGTTAATAGTGAAATAAAACTCAATGTTGTATTCACAACGACTTTTTATTTATCTCCTAGACTACTATTTTTAAAATTATTTCATTGATAATTAATTTATATAAATTAGTATTTATTATTTATCCTTTGGTAGGCTAACTAAACAATCACAATGTTAGATGATTTCAATTTTTGAAAAGTAAATTTAGTAGCCTACTACTAGTAATAGTAGGCCTAGTAAACATAACAAAACCAATAAACTTTAAAAATCCCCATCTTATTGATGGTAAAAGGTTTTACCTTTTAGAGCTACTTAAATTTGTCAACTCTTTAAAAATTCATATTTATACATTAAACAAAATTTACCTGTTCACAACAATGTGAATAATAAATAACGAAGACAAATGAGAACTAATAACAAATTAGATTAGCGTACATTCAATCTCCGCAAGAACCAAGTAACTATGGTTCTGATTACAATCTTACTATATAGGACAGCTACAACTTTCATAAAAAAAAATTATGTTAGTATTTACTACATTTTATTCTCTACATTTCTATGTCTTTGAATGCCTCCCGAAAGTAATAGCAAAAAACTTCCTCACTTAGGGTAGTTTGTATGTCATTCAAACCCGTAGATTAGATTTAGGTTGTTTCAAAATTATATGCCTAAGAATATTTGACCATGGACATAGATAATTTTAATGCTCACTTTATTACCTTTCCATCGATACCAAAAACATAATTTTTAGACAACCATAAAGTATTTAATTCGCAGTTTAAGCAAAAGCTTACAATTGCGCTCGGAACTGCTGGTTCGGTGTGTAGCACGTGACGTAGCTGCGCGAGCCGGACGAGTTCACGCTCCTCGATGCACACACCTTCTTTAAAACGCCTTGGAGAGGGAGCGCGTCTGCTGCTGTTGGGTTGCTTGATTGAAGCAATTTTTAATTATAAGAGTACAGCTCACCCTTCACAACGGTTCATTATTCAAATTAATTTTAGAATTCCTCTTGTCAGTTCAGACTAGAAATGTTTTTTTCAACAATCAAATTTACAACTAAAGTTTTGTGTAGATTAAAGTTTTTTTATGTTAATGATACAGTCTTAGAATCTTTTGTTTTCTTTAAAAAGTTCGTGTTTACAAAACCATCAACAGTTGTTTTGTTTATATAATTACATAACATAGTATAATTGCAATTGTAAATAAAGTCAATTATTTTAAACGCCAGCTTGCAAACAACATTTAAATTATAAAAATACTTGAATAATATTATTGTAACTACATTTTTAATTTAGATGAAAGTTTTAATTAATTAATAAATGTAATGTAAAATAATAGTTAAATCTAAATCATTATAATTTAATTCACAAAACTTCTTTCAGTGATGCGAATACATATTACTATGCCGATTTAATTTTAACTTGATTAAACAAATTATACGTTCTCGTTATCTTTATTATGAGTGATGACAAGCTATAGGTTGCCATTAATAATTTGGAATGTTAAGCAGTTGTAGGGTAAGGTTAAAACGTAGTTGTCGAAACGAAAATGTTTTCCCAAGTTGAGTAAACATTGACAAGACTAGAATCGTTTTAAATTGTATTGTTTTTAGTATCATACGTTTGAACACACTTTTTTTAAATTGAACAACCTGCTTAAATAATACATTACATCTCATACAATGGAAATATATACATTTTTATTGTTATTAAAAAAGTATAGAAAGAAAATAACAATTCCCTAATTTATATATATAGTTATTAGTTTTTTTATTAAATGGTATTTCGTTTAATTTAAGTAACTAAATCTCGCTCATATCTATTGGCAGAAAAAAGCGTATAAACAATATTCACAAAATGTGTGCTTATTAAGAAATTTACAATCTCTTTTCATAATCAGTAGACTCGGTTATTCGTTGTGGTACTTTATTATTTCAATAAATTCAAGAGTAATTAAGTTTCAAGGAATATAAAAAATCTATTTATTTGGTTGGGTTTTTTTTTCTAAAGTACTTTTAATATTATTTCATTTAAAACTAAACTACAGTAACTTTGAATCAATATACACATACTATTTCTTGTGCAACGATTTTTAAACGTTAGTCAATTCTTCTATTATATTCTACATTTATTTATCTTAAAAGATGCTCAACAATTTTTATAATTAATGCTATTTTAACAACTATCCTCATTCAAATCATGAAAGCATTTTTAACTTTCACTTATTTTTAAAAACCCGTGTAAATCCGGAAATTTTGAAATTTTATTGAAATATGTAAAATGCAAGATTTCTGGGCGACCATGTGGATGAACCCAATGTAGCGCGGCCTTGAACAAGTCCCGGCGAGGTGGTTGTTATCGTACAGATGGAACTATTGAACCCGAGCTTGTTCGGGATTGTAAAATTAACTTAGAATAAAATCAAAGATTTTTAGGGAACACCTGGATCCAGGACTATTACGTATTTGGGTTCTATGGCGGGAACACATTACGCTAATCACGGGTGTGTTGTACGTATGAGACTCAGGTCGTAATACTAAACGGTGATGACGTAACAATCAAGTAAAGTCGGGGGAAAATTTCAAATTTCCTCAAAAGCCTGGAAGGGAGGTATTTTTGTAATGAGCAAAATAAGGCCTATAAAAAAGGTGGTATGACAAAAAGTCATAATTTCAATATTTAGCGAATCAGGGTAGAAACACTGACGCTAAAGTCAATTAAAGTTGAAGTTTAATAAAGTTTAATGAGTACATGGTATTAAGAAGAATTAGTTGCTTAGGAAAAGCAAAAGAAAATTCAAATAAAATAATTATTATGAATGGTAGGAGTTTTCACACCTGGCGGTTAAGTCAGTAGGGAAAATTGTATTTTTTAAACTATTAATCTAAAGTAATAAAGCAGGGAGGTAAATTGATTATTGTAAAAACCAGTATTTTAAATAAATTAACGGTATTTAACGTAAATGTAAAACTTGGAAAATCGTATACTTTTAAATGGCAAAAACTTCGTTAAAAAAAACCTATTATAGAAATCAGACTTCGGCTATTGTCACAACAACAATAGACCTTCAGGAAAATGAAAATGAAAATTTAAAATAATGAAAATGGAAAATTTTTAAAAGAAAATGCATTGGGAAAACGCTAGGGAAGGCCTAGGAAGAGAATGGAGCGTCCTACAACTTTCATTCAAGTTTCAAAAAAACAGGAAAAAATCACAGATTAAGAAAAGCTATTTCGCGGGAAAATCCCATAAAACCGCGAGGAGTTAGAAAGGAAAGTTGAAAATTCGCGCAGTAGAATAGGAGAGGAAGGGTTAGGAACCACGTAAAGCGCTGAGCCAATCAGAGCGGAGAGGAGCTTTGGCGGCCGGAACAAGGATGTGGCATTCAAATAATTTAAGAAGTTTAAGCCTTAAAACTACGATAAACAAGATAAAAATAAAGGATTTAAATGTATTGCTAAACAAAGGATGATTTTACACACAGGAAGGTGTAAGAAAATCACTTTAATGTGGAAAAGTGAATTTTCGCGGAAAAATCGCGAAAGTGGAGATGGAAGGAGGCTTTATAAACCCTGGACGGGAATTTCAAAGGGAATGATTGGGTGAACGACAGTACACGGAGTGTATGTCACTCTGTTTGAGATTATTGGGGGAACGACAGTACACGGAGTGTATGTCTCTCTGTTTATGGATTTTTAAGAGTTAGTACGGAGTTTGCTATTATACGGGTGAAGTGATCAGCGGTTTGACAAGGCGATACAGGAAGACTACAGGAATATAAGCAGGAATACCATATACTGCTAAGGCTATATTATCAATGAAGTAGCTAAGAAACTTCAGGGACCTGGACTTCTGGAACGTTTTGGCGGACAACTGGACATGAGTATCTAACGTGGAAGAGTTAGCAGGACGATCCCCGGACACATAAAGGACTACTACAAACCACAGGCAACTATAACTCAACGGAAGAACATCTGACGCAGCTTCACGACAACAATAGAACAGCACGCTGTCATCATTGTACATCGCCAAAAGCGCAGAGAGCAACTTTACCCTACAGGTTCTTCTGCTGCTATAAACAACAATCAGCCCCGTGTTAGACGGCCATCTTAAACAACAAATTTGAGGTCTGTGTCAGCGAATTTACGTTTATTCCCCACAATTTGCCTGATTAAATTCAAATTTAATTTATTACAGATACTGGGTTAGTAGGATTGGAAATTGTTTTTCTTAGTGTGAAATGTTTTTATAATATCTAAAGTCGTATAGCATAAAAATCATTAAAGTAAATTCATAATTTAAATAAATTAAAAATAAGTAATTAATAAAAAGCTTGGAACAAAGCATATTAATTAAAAGCATAATTAAAAGTAATATTAATATTTGTTCTACCTTATTAGATTAAGCAAGAGTTAAAGAAAATAGCTTTTGTTGCAAATTGTATAAATTGGAAAAGAGATATCCAAAAGTATTATTTTTGAGTTGTGTTTTTTAAGATTAATAAATGGATGATTATTATTTTACAGTATAAAAAAGTTTCTAACGTTCACTTACCTATTGTTGAATATTCCATTGTTATATTTCCTAGTGTTAGAAATATTATCAAGGTGTTACGTTATATAATTATCCAAGGCACAAATAAAATTATTTACAAGGTCAGTTCCACTGTATTCACTTCCTCGAGGAATACAGATAGTAAATTCTATTTTTGCTTGTGCTCAAAGCTGAGTTTTATTAAGATTACTGGAAGTGTAATTTGTAGTTTTTTAGTCAAAATATTCAGAGTAATATTAGACAAACAGTTAAATCACCCAGGCCCTTTAAAGAAAAAGGATAGCCTGTACTTCCAGTGGGTGATTTTAACTTATCCTACACAGTACACGTTCGCTGAGGTGTGTCGTATAGGTCGAAAAAGACTGACACCCTACAGGGCGATACAAAAGTGTACAGTTGTAAGATTATCGTTGCAAAGTGAGCTAGATTTCAAAAAACAGAGTCACCTCACCGGCGATATATCTTAAGCGTTGTAGAGATTGGCGTACCCGCAGAAGGGCCGTTGATACTTTGCAAAAGCGTAAGCGTGTACCGTTGTAGAGATTGGCGCCCAGACCGTGGAACCGATTGTTTGAAAATTGGTACCCATTTTAGGTTGACTCGATTTAACTTACTGTTGAAAACTTAACTGTAGTTAAATTAAGTCAAGGACTGACGTAAAATTTTATTTGTGCTTAACTGGTATATGTTAGATATGGATGGCCTGATGCCAGAGTGAACCAAGTGACTTTTTCTCTATTTTGAGTTAGTGTCAAATTCTGACGGTAAAAACCAGTTTATTTCATTTGCCAGAGTGAACCAGAGTTAAAACAGCTGATACGAGAGGGAAATTTTATTATTGTGTTCTGCTAGAGTGGGAAATTTAATTTTGTTATAGGCCAAACTGAACCAACTGTGAGGCAAGATGGCTGACAGTAAAAAGTTAGTACAAAATGTTTTATACATTATTATTATATTATAATAAAACATATTGAAAATAACATTGCATTTTTATTTTATTCTGAGCAAACTTTCTTTAAATAAAGTGTGCCAAAATTAACCAGGAAAATGGAATAATTTTGAACCAATTTCAAAGTTTTAAAGAAAAAAAGTGTGCCAGAGTGAACCAAAATTTTATTTATCTACTTAAATTGATAACTTGAGAAAAAATTGAAAGTATTGATGAATAATAATAAACTTACAGCTCACTTATGATTATAAACCATTTCATTTAACACTTTTTACTTAAATAATATATCAGTTCACAATGGCATATTTTTTATTTGTTATGTACTACTTATGCCAAAATGAACTAAGTGGTTTTATATATAATATGTAATAACCTTAAGGTAAACCATATGGATATAATTTGTATAAGATCAAAGAGTATGTCAAACCATGTAAGTGACTTTGTTTCTATATATATTAGGATGTATAGACCTAAATATAAGTAAAACTTATAAACCTCCATACTGAAAAAAGTGAAATTATTAGTTAGTTCATTCTGGCATCAGGCCATCCATATAATAATATTGTTTAAATCTAAGACATACTTCTGCTATAATCAACGACTTAAAACATTTCCCGGGTTTGATCGTATTCGTATTATAGAGGGGGAGAGGAAATAAATTAAAATTAAAATCAATTTGTCGTGGTTCATTCGAAGAATAGGGTTTTATAGGGGTTTTTATATAACAAACAAATTAAAAATAAACAAAGGGTATATTGAGAGTTTTTTTTCGACACGACAAATCAATAATAAAGCATAAAAAATGGCGAATAAAGAATTTAAGGATTTCTTCGACCAGTATGTGAAAGACAGAGAAGAAGAAAAGAAACAAAGAAAGTTTAAGGAGGAGCAGCGTGAGAAGAAAGAAAGGGAGGCGCTGGAAGGGAAAGAAGAAAGAAGAAGGCTCAAGGAGGCTAGATTAAGCGAAGAAAAAGAAGTGGAAAGGAAACTAAGGGAAAATGAGCAGAAAGAACTGTATAACTTAATTTCCGGGAAGCTGGGAGAGATGGAGAAGAGCCTGGAGGAAGAGTCTGAACGGTGCAAAGGCCAACACCAGAAGACGGAGGAGAAAGTCGGAGTCGTTGAAGAAAAAATTCAGGACTTAATAGAAACGGCGAGTATCAACAGAATAGCAACCGAGAAAAGCTTGAAAACTGTAGAGAGTCGGGTAACTCGGGTTGAGAATAAATTAGGCGAGATAGGCAGCTATTCAGCGCAGTCGCGAAATATAGGCTTAGCATGGCCTAGGTACGAAAGCGAGGCGATGAAAATAGAGTTTTGGGGAAACCAAAGGGAACGCCCCAAACAATTTTTAAGGGAGGTTGAAAATTTGATGGAAGAGTTAAATCCGTTTTTAGGGGACAGCGAAAAAATTAAATTCGTTGAAAGGCACCTTTACGGGTGTGCGAAATCTTGGTGGACGGTTATAAAGCAAGAAAATATGACATATGCAGGGTTTAGAGAAGCATTCTTGCAAAATTATTGGTCAATGCAAAAACAAAAATTAGTTAGGAACGGTATAGAAAGCGGAAAGTACTTTGAGAGCAGTAATCTGAGTAGGGCGGATTATTTTTGCAAAATAGTAAATCAAGCTACGGATCTGGAACCCCAGATGCCGCAGAACTTCCTAGTCTTTACAATAATGCAGCATTTTAATGACCAAATCCAATTAGCGAGTATGGGTAGGCCGAGCGAAACAATCGCAGAAGCTATACAATTTCTAAACAATATTGATAGAATGCATGAGGCAAGGCGTGTAAATAGGACACCGGACGTGCAAAACGCGCGGAACGGGCAGAACACGAACAGGCCAAACCCACCACCCCAAAACCCACCCATCCAAAGGTCCCATGATCAAAACCCTAATAGAACCAACTTCCAAAATTCCAATAGACCTAATCCTGTCAATTCTAATCCTTACCAGAAGCCAAAAAAACTAGTTAATGAGGTTCTGCCTAAGGAAAGAATAAATCGGCGAGACAGGGCTGTTGATATAACAATAATGCAAAATTCTAAAAGGAAGAATAATTATAAACAACAAAGAAACTTAAATAAAATTAAAAATACTAATAAAAAAATATCACCTATACCTAGGATCGAACCTGAGATTCAGGCCGAAATAGCGGAAATAGAAAGCGGAAGGCAACGAAAACAACTCCAAAGCCTACATTTAAATATAAGGGAAGACTTATTAAATAATGAGGCCGAGCCGGTGTTAGAAGAAAAACCGATAGACGAAATTCCTGCGATATTAGTAGAAATCGGGGAAAATCTAGGATTTTTGGAACTCGACTCAGGATCGGAAGTTAGCGTACTCCAGCAGGACTATTTTGAACAATTAAAGTCAGATGGTGTTAAAATGTTGGAACTCCCAGTAACGAAATTAGAGATTGTTTCAGCGTTAAAGGGAAAAGTACAGAAGGTAAACAAGCAAGTGTTGTTACCTGTAAAGTTGTTGGATAGTTCCGTGGACTTAAGGCTATTAGTAGTCAAAGGGTTGAAATCTAAAATAATAATGGGTTGTGATATGCTGTATGAATTACAGGCAAAAATTAATATGGAGGAATGTTTTGTAATATTTAAATGCAATCAAGAGGATGTTAAAATTCCATTTATTGATAAGAAGGCCGCTATCAGCAAAATAAAAGGAAAATGTTTTAACATTACTTCGAGATATTACAATAACAAAAAGGGGAGTATTAAAACTAAGAATCAAGGGGAAACATATGCAAATGAAGTTGCATCGAAAGTTGAAGAAAGAGTTATGGGAAGTAAGAAATGTAAAGACGCACAGGAAGAGGCAGACGCAGGGAACAAGGATTCAGTTAGGCTACAAAAGGAGGTGTCGGAACCTAGGGTAACGAAAGAGTTGCCAGTTCAGCGACGGAAGTATAAGGAGAGTAGGCCAATTTGTAGTTTTGAGAGGTTGTCAAAGGAAGCCCGGGACTCAAATTCGCGAGAGTTTAAAATAAATAAAGCAAAAAACGAATATAATAGGTATTTAGGTAAGAATAGGCCTAATACCGAATTAGCGTGTAGACGCGACAGTAGCCTAAACAAATGTAATTCCCCTGTAGACAGAAGCCTAAACACTGTAGGAAAGTCAGCATCACTTCACCACAATAATAACTGCATAAAACTTCACTTTCACAACAAATCGATTAAAAACAAAGCAGGCTTTAATCGAAATAATAATAACACTGTAAATAAGTTTATCGGAGAACGTACACGGCGAACTAACACCACTGGTAGCCAAAAACATTGTAAAGGGAACAAAGTTAAATTTAAAAATAAGGGGCTAGTCGAAAGAGAAAGTCTGCGTTCATCTACCCATGCAGTGGTTAGGAAGCATACGAAGTTTAAGAAGCGATTAGGCCTACGTAGACATCTAGGCGGCGGCAAGGAAAGGGCAAAATTACAGGGACAAGTTACCAAGGTCAAGTGCAATGCGATTAAGTTGGGTCCGGAACATAAAATCAGCTGTAGGCCAATGTCTAGAGATGAATTAAACTGGGATGTTTAGTAAACACCTTAAATGTAAATAAACAAACCAAGTGGGCTAATTTGTTAGGACACAAAATAATAAACAACAACAAGTTGAGAAGCTATCCTAAGCAAATATTATTGTATGTGAATGAATGAACTAGGATCAGCTGGCGAGCTAGGTAGGAGGGGAAGAAACAAGGTCGAGCGACAAAGTAAACAATGTTATAGGAAATTGGATTGTAAGTAGGCCTATCTACTTAGTGGAAGCAACGCAAGGGTCGTTCACATGTAAATATTTTTATGAATGGATTAAGCAAGAAACAGTTCTACTAACACCTGAGAACAAATGTATTTCTTGATAAATAATTAAGGAATAAAGGCGGCTTAAACAGTGGTCTGGCGAGCATAGGGGCCGACACATAGTGACACAAAGTCACATAGTGGCACGTAGTGGCAGAATAGAGAGGTAGTGGCAAGGAGTGGTCAGTAGTGGCAAGAGGACACAAAAAGGAGTATACAGGGTTCCCAAAGGAAAAAATGGGGTACCATCAAAGAAAATTAGATAAGTCGGAAAAAACAAAG
Organism: Philaenus spumarius; assembly: GCA_018207615.1. NCBI lineage: Eukaryota > Metazoa > Arthropoda > Insecta > Hemiptera > Aphrophoridae > Philaenus > Philaenus spumarius. Next base: position 328,940 of record JAGFPH010001176.1, read on the forward strand.
TAGCAAAATCGTAAAGAAGATACAAAGGCGGGGGGTTAATTCGCGAGTTTGCGGTAAACTTAAACCGCAGGCCTAGTGACAAAAGTTCACGCAAGTTTTCGGTAAACTAAAACCGTACCTAAGTGACAAGAAGCTCACGCTAGTTTTCGGTAATCTGAAACCGTATATTAATTAAAAATAATAAATACAAAGGGGTTGGAATGATAAACAAAAGGGTTTATATTCTAAAATAATATGAAGGAAGGAGGAGATTGTACTTCTGATATGATGTAGTGAAATAATGTAAA
>JAGFPH010001177.1:9266-23722 GCA_018207615.1 Philaenus spumarius
ATATTAAAATGAATATGTGCAGAAATTATTTACAAACACAACATAGTATTTAACTATGTTGTGTTTGTAAATTTAGATTAGTAATTTACTATCAATTTAGCACTGTTACGTTTGTGCCTGAACGTAACAGTGCCCGAGAAGTTAAGCGGTAAACAACAAAAAAGCACTTTCAAATATAAATTCTACTGACTAATTTATTTATGCTTAGACAGAAATAAATGCGGTTCATTGCACTTTATAATTATTAACACATAAATAAATTTAAAAACCTCTGTTACACATGTTACTGTTTTTCAGGCAGTATCTAAAAAGGGTTATTAATTTTAAGCAAAAGAATGTTAATACAGCAATGTTATTTTTATTTTTTTAAATCACAACATAAAAATATGTTTCTTATTTAATGTTTTTATATGTTCAATCACATTCCCAATTTTTAATTACCAAACATCTAGATTTTTTTTACAAAACACATTTATAACATTTTCAACTGCTAAGGCCAGGCCGTTGAGTCGGGAATTAATTGTGCTCCTCAGATACGTTTTCAAACATCTTAAAAGTGAAAAGCTCCTCTCTGCCGTTGCAGTGGTTACTGGCCCATAGCTCCAATACAATAGTTAATTATTTATTTGAATTCGAATTAGGACCAAAACATACTTTTATAATGTCGGTACATAACAATTATTCATTACTTCGGCTCGCATTACAATACCGAAGTATAGAAATCATACGGCAATTTTGTGTGTGTCTGTTTTCCTGTATACACGATAATTATAAGCACTCACAGACATCGTAGAAAACTTCTGATGGTACCAAAATCTTCGTAATTTTATTGCGGAGTGTTGAAAAGTTGTTGAGCTTTCTAGCGTGTAGTTCTGGGTCACGTTTTTGGGTCAAAATTATGAAAACACAGTGTGGGGGTATCGTTTTATTGTTTTTGGGTACGGGAAAACCAATTGTGAGAGTTAAAAAGTCGAGTTTCAATTAGTGTGTTCTGTCCATACGAGCCGAAGTCTCGAAAAAGTGTTCCATCTTTTTACTAGTTCTATTGTTTATATACGGTAAAATGAAAAGAACAAAACTCGTCCATTTAAAGTAATGTAGACCAAACTACCGCACAAAAATCAATTAATTTTCAGTTTTTCTAAAATTGTTATATATACATATATATATATAAATATATTATTACTAGGGGTTCTGCCACTGGACGCTTCACGTCCCAACCCCGCCTCGGCCTTCGGCCTCAGATGGCTGCTTCGCTTCGCTCGCAGTTGGAAAATTCGCTAAAGAATCTCGTTAATCTTTGGCTCGTTTGTATATAGGTTTGTAAAATTATGAATCCAGGCTTAAATATAGTAACAGTAATTACAAGATTAATTATAAACTCAAATACATGCTTTAGAAACGTGAGAGGCTTTCATTACGATTTTAGTCCTAGTTCTACTATCTTCTGTCAACTTAAGTTTTGAAACCAGGCCTAAATATTGTAAAAATTATTGCAGGATTAACATAACCTCAATGCTATGTTTCAGAAATGAGCCAAGCCTATATATTACAAAATTGACTATTAGAATTTATCCATCTTTGCCAAGTTTACATTTTTTTTACAAAATAAATTATTAAATCAGGCCCAATTTATTCTAATTCCAGCGTGCTAAAACAGTATAAATTAGCTTGTTTTTTAACAGTAATTAAAAACTATCCAATGAACAGCTGATTTTGGATAATACTCAAGCTCAGTTATATTCCACTCTATTTCCAACGTGCTAAAACAGTATAAATTGGCTTTTTTTATAAACAGCTGTTTTGATCGCTTTATTTACTATTTCGTTGTTATTTTGTAACCAACATGGCAAACCATAAGACCCTATGTTAAAAATTTTCAACTTTTAAATTAGATTTTCTCAAAAAATTGTGTTTTTACACGAAATATAACTATATGGGTGTACTGAAAAATCAAAACTACACCTAAATACAAAATTTCTTTGAATTCGTTAGAGCCGTTTTCGAGATCCGCGACAGATACAAAGATAGATACTAGAATTGCTCATTTAATATATTATTATTATTTGTTTTGCCATGAGCCTGTTTTATCTAGTGTAAGTTTAGGGGCCCAAGGGGGTTTAAGCCCGTTAGCCCAAATGGTAGTTCCACCACTGGGTAAGCTAATTGAAAACAAACATTCCTTTAATTTTCAAAACATAAAAAGTTTTTTCTCGATTTTTGTATTTTTTGTACATTAATTTATTACAATCAGTACATCATGGTCGAAATACAACCAATTTCGGTTTTAAAGTAGCGAAATTCAACTTGTTCACGTAATGTTAAAAATAAATAAGACATATAGTAGACCTATTTATTGATAATATACGGTAGTTGATAGAGAGTAACTTTTTGGTTAGGTCTTTGATTAAGTGTAGGCCTACCTGGCCTACACCTGAGACATACTGGTTCTTTTAACCTTTATTATAAAACTGTTGTTATAAACTATACGAAATAATTTGATTTTAACATTTAACAGGATTTACAATCTTAGTTTTGAGGTTATTATTAATCCTACACCTTTATTATAAATAAAACATAACATTATGTTTTTAGAAAGTTCCATCGAGGGTTGGCGTGCGGAGCACGCAGGGGTATCTCCTAGTAAATTACGAATATTGGTAATCTGATAGGTATAATCGGTCAATCGGAAAAGATATAGTCTTAGCAACTTTTAATCACAAAAGTATTTTACTATCAATTAATAATTATCTTTATTTTAATTTATATGTTTGTGAAATTAAATAGGAAAGGAAACCTTTTCATACTGAACTTATGTTTAATATCACAAACATTCTAATTTTAAATTTAATGTGTTCGAAATATTATTGTTATAACGGTTTTTCATAACAGTATTGTCTTTGAATTTGTAAATTACAAATGTTACATTAAAACATAATTAGGTATTATGAATTTTGTTAAAGTTAGTCCTACCAAAATACAAAAATGCATGCTACATTCAGTTTCTCCTCAGATACGGTACATATTTAGAATTTAAATAGACATGATAAAATAATGTTGTTTGGGTTTCAAAGGAGAGGGAGAGATGTTATGCTTTCAGTTTTAAGAAATAAACAAACTGTCTCACACTCCCCCTCCCCTACTTCTTACAGGAAGATTACTTCCTGTAGATGTAGCCTGTTATAGGTAGTACCATTTAGGATGGCTCGTGGTTTGCGCAGAAGCAGTAATGCCCTTCTCCCTTCAACGCCAGCCTTTGTCGTTTTGTAAGAAAAGTACAGTCTGTGTCAAATCCATCGATTAGACGGGCAGCCAAGCAATTTTTAGCATTGGACGCTCTTTCAATTACAAGTTTCTGCACAGTACTAGGATTATTTAAATAAGACAAATTTTATATATTTGTAATCTGCGTGATATGTTGCAACTAACAGTATAAATATCTTCCAGTTTGGTAAATTTTCGTAATTTATATAATAACAAATACTTCGATTTTTTAAATCGAGACATGAAAAAGTAGTAAAGCGTAAACTTTTTTTATATTTAGGGTAGAAAGAAACTTCAAGCGGCAAAGTTGTAGAAAATTTGTTGATCTACATATTTTATTTCAAACATTTTTCAGTCAGATGTTTGGTTTGTCCACAAATCGCTTGCAAATAAGCGTAACCAATATTATCAGGTGTCGCGTTGCTCCCACGGTCCCACCGGACGTATAGGCCTAAGTTAGTGCTTTTCAGCAATGTCTAGTTATCTAACAATGTCTTGTCTGTATATCATAGCCTCGTTACTATATACTGTATAAATGACCTTGTATCATAAATATATTAGTATAGTATAAGGTATAATTTAAAATATGAAATATATGTTTGTTGTGCTTACTTACAGTACTTAAAAAAACACAGTCCCTAACCGCTTCGAAAACTTTCTACACAACAAGTTTCATAATCAAGAAAGTATTTTTAAATTAGTGGAAATTACTACTCTGTAATAAATAAATACATTGCCTGTCACAGTTCTTTTTTAATTTGAATGATGAACATACAGAGCACGCGGTGCGACTGTGTACAAACGTAGGTATACTGTTGCGTTTGTTTGAAAGACATTTTTGAACAAACCGAACGTCTGACTGAAAAATGTTTGAAATAAAAAATGTAGATCAACTAATTTTCTACAACTTTGCCGCTGGAAGTTTCTTTCTACCCTAAAAAATAAAAAAAGTTTACGCTTTATTACTTTTTCTAGTCCCGATTTCAAAAATCGAATTATTTCTTATTGTATAAATTCCAAACATTTATCATACTACAACATATTTATACTGTTAGATTCAGCGTATCACGTAGATTACAAATATATAAGGTTTATTCCATTTCAATAACCCGTGTACTTTGCAGAGGGTTGTAAGTGGAAGCAGACCCAATGCTTGAATCTGCTTTGCGGAGTTCTGACCGCCACTGTGGTCAAGACAACATAACTAGGGTTGACTGTACAAAGTCCCGCCTTAACTTAGGAGGGGAAGTGTGGTGGGATAGGTTCTCTGTCTCACTCGCACTACCCGCCCTACGCGCCATCCTAAATGATTTTATCTATACCTTCAAGCTCCAAGGTTAGTTCTACCTCGATTTACTCTCTCTCTTTTCGTTAAAAGCAATTCTCCTTTAGATTTAGAACGCTAGTGGGCAGCACATTACCAGTGAAATTGAAGCACAAGTTCAAGTAGTGTCAAATGTTTCACGACAAATTTTGAAAGAGCGTCTAAATCATTGGACGCTCTTTCAATTACAAGTTTCTGCACAGTACTAGGATTATTTAAATAGGACAAATTTTATATATCTTTAATTTGGCGGAGTTTATTTCCTTGTAGGTACTGCTACCCACTCTTCTTCCCACTGTCTAAACAGGGCTTGTTTTAAAGAGGACATAAAGTCGGACGAAATTACTCTACTCACTCTAGGCTGTAAGGAAGTGGCTTCCTTAGCAGCTAGGTCTGCTTTAGTGTTCCCATGTATACCGGCATGACCCGGAACCCAGCAAAACGACACTCCCACACCCTGTAGCCAAAGTCTGTGCATGGAGCACAGAATATCTTTGACCAAAGGGTTAGGAGAGTACATATCTTGAATGGACTCAAGTGCACTTCTTGAATCTGAACATATAAGGAGGTGCACCGGTGTTGCTAGTACAATATTGAGTGCCTTGAGTATTGCAAAAAGTTCTGCTGTGTATACAGAAGAGGAAGATGGTAACCCATAAGTGAAGCTGTTTCCTGTCAGAACAAATGCGCATCCGACTCCATTGTCCAGTTCAGAACCATCAGTGAATATAATATGACTTGATGGGTAGAGTTTACATATTGATATAAATTCCTGACAGTAAACAACATCGGGTGTAGTTTGTTTTAGATATCTAGACAGTGAGAGATCAACATGAGGCTTTCTAATTAACCATGGAGTACTTTCATAAATAGGAGCTAGTGCTACACCAAGATTATTGAGGATACGTATAGTTCTGATCCCATAGGGAGCAGTGGATTGTTTACAAAATTCGTACTGTGCAAATAATGGATTGTTAAATATAATATCATATAAAGGGTGTAAAGGTTTGGAGCGCATATTACACATATATGACAATTGTAGCCGTTGTCTTCGTGGCGTGGGCGATGGCTCCCCCGTTTCAACAAGCAGACTACTAATGGGACTAGAACGAAAAGCTCCGGATGCTAGATGGAGAGCAGTGTTATGAATGGAATCAATCTTTTTAAGAACCGATAACCTAGCTGACGAATAGACTATTGACCCATAGTCAATTCGTGATCGAATAAGAGTTCGGTAAAAACAAAACATGCAGGTTCTATCGGCTCCCCAATGAGAACCGCTTAAAACCCTTAACATATCTAAGATCTTGATGCAGCGTGATTTTAAATTTGTCACATGCGGGTTCCAAGAGATATGTAAGACCTAGAAAAGTGACAGTGTTATCGGAGCGAAGTTGTGTTCCGTTTATGTATAAAGTGGGACTAATATGTTGTCTGCAACGAGTAAAAGCAATGCATCTAGTTTTAGCAGCGGAAAACTTAAATCCTGTCTGATTGGACCATGTTTGTAATTTGTTGATCGTTAATTGCAGTGTTCTTTCTGTGGTTGCCATGTTTCTGGTTGCAACCTAAATGGCAAAATCATCAACAAAAAGAGAACAGTGGACAGGTAATCGGACATTAGCAGTGATGATATTAATAGCAACTGCAAATAATGTGACGCTAAGTACGCTGCCTTGAGGGACACCATTCTCTAAATAAAATTGATCTGATAAGGTGGGTCCAAGACACACCCTAAAATATCGATTAGACAGAAATTTTTTAATAAATGCTAGGATTCTCCCATGAATACCCCAAGATTGTAATGCATTTAGAATTCCTCTTCTCCAAGCCGTATCATGTGCCTTTTCAAGATCGAAAAACACTGCAACAAGTGTCTGACGAAGAAGAAAGGCATTTTGAATGGCCGACTCTAACAAAACCAGCTGATCGATAGATGATCTTCCCTATCAGAAACCACACTGTTCTTTACAGATCAGTTGGTTACTTTCAAGGTGCCATACAAGTCACCGATTGACCATCTTCTCCATCAGTTTACATAGAACGCTGGTGAGAGAGATAGGACGATAACTATTTGGATCAGTTTCGTCTTTCCCTGGTTTTAATAGAGGAATTACTATGGCCTCCAACCAAGAATCAGGAAAGATATGCTCATCCCATATACGATTGTATATTTGGAGAAGAGCTTTTCTACCCGACTCTGGAAAAATTCGTATAATCATAGAATATACGATACTATCGGGTCCGGGAGCTGAATCCGTAGCCGACAATAAGGCAGATTCCGATTCATCCATTGTAAATGGGTCATTCAACGAAGAATCCTGTGATATGCCGATAGTGAATGGCATGGCCTCTTGAGCAGATTTATATGTACGAAAAGCATCATTATACCCAGCTGTTGAAGAGAACCTAGAAAAGGATGAGCCCAAAATGCTTACAATCTGATGACTGTCTGTAGTCAATATCCCATTTTGCTGCAACAGTCCAACCAAAGGAGCAGAGGAAACATGGCCACACACAGAACGTAAGTTCTTCCACACTGTTGATGTGGGAGTCGTTCTGTTTATTGTACCGATATAATGGGTCCAAGAGTCTTTCCTGCTCTGCCTGAATACTCTGCGAGCTTTGGCATGCAAGATTTTATAATTTTCTCCCGTCGGTATTCGATTAAAGGTCCTTAATGCTTTTTTTCGTAAGCGCAGAGCTTCTTTACATTTGTCGTTCCACCAAGGAACTGGTGAACGTTTTGGTCGTGTTGAAGTTTTTGGTATGTTATGTTCTGCTGCTGAAATAATGGAATCTGTAAACATATCAACTGTTTCACTTATAGAAATGTGTTGATTATTTTCTGGCAATGCAAATTGATTTGTAAAATCATTCCATAAGGCTTTATTTATTATCCACCGAGGTGTTTGGTTGTTCAGAAAAGAGGAGTCATTAAAGAAAATTTTTATAGGGGCATGGTCGCTGCCATACAAATCTGCCATCACTGTTCACCCAAATCTTGTAGCTAGCGAAGGGCTACAGAATGACAAGTTCTACGGCCGTCCAACCTCCTGTCGAAGCTGCTAAGTGCGTTAATGATTTGTCATGAAGTAAAAACAAATCTAAATTGGATCGTATCCTCTCAACGCAGATACCCCTTAGGCTGCAGGTTGAGGATTCCCACGAATAATGATGTGCGTTGAAATCGCCAAGCAAAAGAATCGGAGCAGGTAATTGGTAAATTAAATCCAATTTGATTGGACGGTATAGCTTGGTGGCAGGTATAGGCTGCATATCGTTAGTTTTATGGGAACAGCGACTCGAATTGCTACTGCTTGTAATGGTGTATCCAGATTTACGGGAACATCATCCACAGAGTTGTGAGCAAGTATGGCTACGTCACCTCTTGCTCTCCTCTGTAACAAAATCCGATCAGAAGACAAAATACCCTTTTAAATATAAAGAATGGGTATTATGAAGATGTGTCTCCTGGAGACAAACGGATAGAGGCGACGAGTCTCGCACAAGAACTTTCAGATCTTCCATGTGACACCTAACACCGTTTAAATTCCACTGAACCACATTCATATTTGGGATCGTGGACATAAAAAATTAATGAATATATTTTGACGGTACATATTATATATAGAGATAAATATAGTAATATTCAAATTAAAATAAATAAATATTAGAAGGGACATGGTCCCTTTGTAACCTTGTCATTTTCCTGTCCAGTAGTGACAGGATGGTTTTATTGTTGTGTGTGTTGGGGGTACAAGGGTCCACTTCCATATTTACCTCACACATCTTGGAAGATGTTGAGGGTGGAGAAGGACAGGGATCGGGTTTTTTAGGAGGATTTGTAGGTGAACCTCTTTTTTCATTTTCTTTTTTACTACTTTTTATAGCAACAGGTTTCTTTCGTAGAACTGGTCCAGAACTTCTTCCTGTTACTACATATGGACAAGTATAGGATTTTTTTAGGAATTGTTTTACCACAGTTATTGGGGTAATTTTCTTTTTTAAATTAGTTTTTTCACGAGTTCTAGTTTTCAGATCAAGAGCAGGGATAGATGGTTCTGCTTCTACTTCTGAGACCGAGGAACTGGAGGGCGGAAGAACAGAATTTGAAGGAACTAAAACAGAAGCGGGAGCGGAAGGAGACACTTTAGAGAATAGGGCGATTAGCTGAGCTACCTGGTCAGTCAAGATTTTGACTGTTTTAGCCAATTCTCCACAATTTGCGCATGGAGTGTTGCTCTTGTTTGAAACCACTGCAGCAAATGATTTGCCTTCCAGAGCAGGCCTAGAGATTTTATATAATTTTTTTGCTGCGTTAAATGATATTTTATCCTTAGCCATAATAGTAAGGACTGCTTTTTCTTCTTTAAACTTTTCACAGTTAAAGGACCGTGCAGGTTGATCGCCACCACAGTTGGGACACTTGGTGTCATCATTGCAGCCCTCACTATTATGACCTTTTTTACAGCATTGACCGCATGTTTCTTGCTTTGTGCAAGTAGAAATCAAGTGTCCAAACCCTTGACACTTAAAACAATGTCGAGGGTTTGGGACGTAAGGTCTAACAGACAGACGATATAAACCTGCATAGATATACTCTGGCAATGTGGGTGTGCCAAAAGTTAGAATCAAAGAAGCAGTGGTTTTTTTCTCTCCATTTTCATTGCGTATAATTCGAGTGACTTCAAGAACTGACTGGCTAGCTAATTCGCTTTTTATTTCCTCCAAACTAATGGGGATCAAGTCTCTACAGGTAATGACACCTTTTGAATAATGACACAGATACCTTGACTTTGTCATAAAAAGAAGTCATCTTTAACAGCGACAAACTTTGTTTCCCGCTGTTAGTTTCCACTAAAATTGTGCCATTCTGTAATTTCCTAATGGAAAGTACAGGGCCCGCTGTTCCAGTAATTTCCTTGTTGATTACAAAGGGTTATACCTTACATAAATCTGAATCCTTTTCGGCATTGGAAAAAACTAAAAATTTGGAAGCTGGCAACTCAGATGGTTGTTCAGTAGCCCTCTCCTTTGTCTTCTTAAGCAATTCTTTATTTATAGACTCATCAGACGAATCTGAAAGAGATCTCTTTGTTCCTAAATCTTTTTTAACGGTTGTTTAACCATGGGTGTTGTGACGGAAATTAGCCAGTCGCAAGGCGCTAATTAGACTTGCTAATTAGAACCACATAAAATTAAAAGTTAACAAATTTAAATTTTAAAGACAGCATGAGAATCAGAAAATTTAAGCGTAAATAAAAGAAAGAATAAGTTTTTGATGATGTATGAATAGTTTCAGAGTTATTAAAGAAATTAGTTAAACTTTTTATCAATCAGAATAATATTAGACAGAAGCGATATGAATTGTACTAAGTTAAATCGACAAGATGGGACAAGAAAATTTCTGTCGAAAACGGCAAGAGTTTGTTAGCGTCTACTTGTTGCTAGGCAGATCTAAAACCATGTTAAATTTTGATAATTATAAATGTTGTATATTATTTTAGTTAATTAAAAAGAGGGGAAAAAGACAAATAAAACAGTATAAAAAGTTATTTAATAGAGTAATTAATTTAGGCGTTACAGTACAAAAAGTGAGACCAAAAAATGAAAAGTTGTTTGTGTCGAATAAATTCAAAAAACTAATTAGGCCTAATAGAGACCTAATAAGGCCTATAAAGAAATAGCCAAAATTCGTTTCAAAATAAAAATAACTTATTAACAAAAAAAGGATTTAAAGTCATTCTTTTGCCTAAAAAGGCCTATAACTTCAAAAAATAAAGTTAAATTCGAATAATGGAAAAGGGGGAAAAATCAACAGAATAACAAAAGGTAATTATGCAAGGTTTAGACAAAAAATCACAATTAAAATAAAAGTAATTAAATAATAAAAATAAATAACTTTAAAATTAAACAAAAGGGAGAAATAATTAGTATATTCTGTAATAAATAGCAGAACCGGTTAGTAAATAGTTAAATGCATTGTAATATCACTTGAGATGTGAGAAAAGTAAAATCGGGGGGAATCAAACACCAAAATCGGCGCGCAAAATTAGGCTTCCGAAAATCAACCATAGCGGGAGAACCAAACAAGATAAAAGAAATCCAAAAACATATTCGTTCGTTTGGAAACCAAACGAAGAGGATAGGAAGAAGAAAATTCCAAATTTGAGAAAATTCACAGAGTTAAATTTCAAAATTCAACAAAAACTTGCGAATCAAATAACACGGCGAAAAAAGGGGTACGACTTCAATTCAAAGGGCTACGTGAGCAGAAGGTCGTCATACACAATATGAGACAAATAAAACCAAAATTGGGCCAAGGACAAGAAAGTTAAGGCAGTTTGAAACTTTCAAAGCAAAATCACAGAGATATCAGGAATTAACACGCTGAGCCAAAGTAAACAGTAACGAGGCAAATCTTCCAATTATAAGAGGGGCGAGAGCCTACAGTCGGAAGACCTGTCGAGTTAGTTCAGTTTTAGATACCAGACCGTCACCACGTACTTCAGAGATCCTAGAAGGGCTTTCCAAGAGACTAGCTGAGGGAACGATCGCATTGGAATACTCGCAAGAATAGAGGACTCTGGGCGTCATAAGCATAGGTCAGAGAGAGTAAATCTTGAAGAAAAGCTAGCCGAGGACCTATCTAACTAAACTCCGGTCAAGAGTAACGGGCCGAAAACCGTATTGCCATTGGGACTTAACTGGACCTAGGAGGATTCCGGAGGACCAACACCACCAGGATTGGGAACCGAAGACAGAACATCTTGTTTGTTGTAAGTGACAGATTATCAAATTGTTTTCAAGTCTAGGAAAATTTTAATAAATTCAAAAATCAATAAATTAAATTAATAAAATAAAGTAAATTCAGGGGAAAGAGTAAGAAAAGTAAATTATTTTAATAATAATTAACTCACATCTCACAGTGGTAAATATCGATGAAAATTCAATTATAAATATATATACATTTTATCCATTGTATTTTGTGTTGAAAACGCAGTTGCGTAAATTTAATATATTAATTTTGTTCAATAAATTGTTTATTTCTTGCAAGAGTTGCTAAAATCATTCATAAAATTAGTACAATACCATAAATCATTAAGTGCTCTAATTATAAGGATTCAGGTGAGGCAAAAGTGTTTTCTGATCAAAACAAGTATATCTCCACCAGGGACGACCTCGAGATCGGAGTTAGAAAAAGAGCTAGTGTACAAAAGAGAAAACAAAACAAAAGTTTTCTAATTTTTAAATAAGAACTGGAAATGAAATAAAAAACAATTTCCAATTCTTGCCATCGCATCAACCACTCAAAAAGGGTCATACGGGCAGGTATAAGTTGACCGAATTTCAAAAAGAATAAATAAATATAAATAAAGGTAAAAAGGAGAGTGAGGAGATGGTAGTGCGTGGCAAGTGGCGCCCTAACGCGTTGGCTGAATGAAAAATAAAATTTTAAACAAATAAAAGATTTATTTCTCATTGAGATAACGTACGAACCGGTATAAGTGATCAGAAAACAATTAGCCTAATTATACATGTATTAGAGATAAGCAGTGCAAATTTAAGTGAATTATAATAAATTGTGTGTTAAAAATAAGTTAAAATTAAAAATGGCAACGGGACAGAAAAAATAGGAGGCGGATATTCAAAAAATGTTGGAATTAATGTCGGCCGAAAGACAAGAACGTTTGGCGAAAGAGAAAGAACGCGAAGAAAAAGAGTTAGCCGAGAAACGCGAACGAGAAGCGGAACGACAAGAACGTTTAGCGAAAGAGAAAGAGCGCAAAGAAAGAGAATTAGCGAAAGAGAAAGAACGCGAAGAAAGAGAATTAGCAAAAGAGAAAGAGCGCGAAGAAAGAGAATTAGCGAAAGAGAAAGAGCGCGAAGATAGGGAATATTTCGAAAAGCAAGAGCGATTAGCAGAAAAGAAGGAGCGTGAAGAAAAAGAGTTAGCCGAAAAACGCGAACAGTTTGCGGAAAAACAAGCCTGGTTAGCGAAAGAGAAAGAGCGCGGAGAAAGGGAAAGAGAAAGTTGCGAAGAAATATTGTCAGCTGTAGGCGGATTAAAAAATGATTTAAATAAAGGGATAGAATTAATCCAGGGCAGAGAAGATCAATGTGAAGTAGCGATAGTGGAAGTAAGGGAGGAAATAGACAAGCTCAAAGAAGCGGAAAGTTTAAACAGTAGTAAGATAGCCACAGTTAGTGTCGAAGTAGAAGAAGTAAAAACTAGCGAGAAAAAGTTAGAAACAACAGTGAAAGTGTTGGAAAGGAAGGTTAGAGAAATAGACACAAATAGGGGAGCAGAAAAAGAGTCGTTTACGTAAATGCAAACCAAGGAGAGCAACAAATTTCGGAATTTTGGGGAACACCCAGGGAAAGCCCTATGAAGTTCATAAAGGATATGGAAGAGCACTTTTCCGAGATAGATCCTACATTAGCCGATGAAGAAAAATTAAAAATAATAGAGAGAAACTTAAAAGGGGCAGTGTTAGACTGGTGGGGAATCGTAAAACGAGACAGCACAAATTACTTAGAGTTTAGGGTGAAATTTGTGGAAAACTTTTGGGGATACCAGGCGTAACAAACATTGCGTAACTTAATAGAAAACGGAAAATATAACGACCAAGGACCCATGTCCAGAGTCGATTACTTTTGCAAAATGGTAACTAAAGCTACACATCTTAATCCACCAATTCCTGAAAAGTTTATAATAAACAGAATTTTAAGGCATTTTGACCATCGTATAAGTGTTGCGAGCGTAGGCAAGCCTAGCGAAAGCTTCGAAGAGGCTATCGAGCTTTTAAGGGCATTTGAGGCGATGGAGAGGGAAGGCAGAAGAGATGTTAGACACGACGGACCAAGAAATTACGGAAATTTCTAAAGACAACCGACAAGGACCGCGGACTCTCAAAACCATCCTAAAAACCCTAACCAGAAATCCTATGGGAACCAACCTAGTACTAGCCAAACTCAATATCCGAAAAAACCTAGTCCTTTTAATACCAACGTTCCAAAACTTAGTCCAAAAAACTAGTGCGTCCGGTCCCAAGATTAGAAGAACACGGAAAAAGGAAATTGACAGCGAATCAGGAATCAGGGACCGAAGATAAAAGCCAAAAGGTTAAACAAAACCTTAAAAAACTAAATTTAAATTTTCAAAAAGAAAGTCGTTTACAATTTCAACTCAAAAATATTGCGTTCGATATACGGGAGCCTAATAACAGAACTACAAAAGGAGGAAATAAAATGTCCTGAAATAGGAATAAAAATTAACGAAGAAGAGTTCAACTTAGAAATCGACACGGGTGCTGCATACTCTTGCATACAATCGGAATATGTAGAATATTTAAAAACGAAAGGATGCAAATTTATGGAGTTACCTGTAACAAACGTTGAGGTCATAACAGCAGTCAAAAATAGGCGGCAGAAAGTAGCAAAACAGGCAATGATACCGTTAAACATAGGAGGAAAATTAGTAAACGGCATTTTCTTAATAGTACCTAAATTGTCAACAAAAGCCATAATGGGTTGCAATTTATTAAATAAACTAAAAGCAATCATAAATTTAGGGCATAAATTTATAAAGTTACAAATAACGGGAGAAGAAATAAAAATAAACTTTAACATAAATAATAAAAATCAAAACAAACAGATAAATAGAATATACAAAGAAAAAGGACATGACCAGGGAGCAGAAAGGGAAGAAATCGAAGGAGACAGGCGAGACGAAGGCAAAAGGAGGGGAATGAGTGTTAGGGGATTGAAATCTAAGAAAGAAATAAGATTTCATCTACAGCTAAACTTAATGGAGGTATAAATACCTTATATTCCGTCTAGTGATCCACTTGTAGTAATTTCG
>JAGFPH010001177.1:52343-74353 GCA_018207615.1 Philaenus spumarius
GTTTAAAATCGATTGCAACATTTGTACTAAACAGTTAAACAAACATAGCTCAGAACTGAATGGCAATCCAATATTAACTCATTATCTTAGCTGTATGTTTGTTTAACTGTTTAGTACAAATGTTGCAATCGATTTTAAACTAACTTCCTGATGAGCTACAGACTTGAAACTTAAACATAGCTCAGAACTGAATGGCAATCCAATATTAACTCATTATCTAAGCTGTATGTTTGTTTAACTGTTTAGTACAAATGTTGCAATCGATTTTAAACTAACTTCCTGATGAGCTACAGACTTGAAACTTAAACATAGCTCAGAACTGAATGGCAATCCAATAATAACTCATTATCTTATCTTAGCTGTATGTTTGTTTAACTGTTTAGTACAAATGTTGCAATCGATTTTAAACTAACTTCCTGATGAGCTACAGACTTGAAACTTAAACATAGCTCAGAACTGGATGACAATGCAATATTAACTCATTATCTAAGCTGTATGTTTGTTTAACTGTTTAGTACAAATGTCGCAATCGATTTTAAACTAACTTCCTGATGAGCTACAGACTTGAAACTGTAAACATAGCTTAGACCTGGTTGACAATGTAATATTAACTCATTATCTTAGCTGTATGTTTGTTTAACTGTTTAGTACAAATGTTGCAATCGATTTTAAACTAACTTCCCGATGAGCTGCAGACTTGAAACTTTAAACATAGCTCAGAACTGGATTGACAATGCAATATTAACTAGTTATCTTGGCTGTATATTTTTTTGTTTGTTCGATACAAATTTTGCAACTGATTTTAAACTAACTCTCCGATGAGTTAGAAACTTAAAACTTTAAACATAGCTCACAACTGGGTGACAATGGAATATTAATTCGTTATCTCGGCTGTATGTTTGTTCTGTACAAATTTTGCAATTGATTTTAAACTAACTTCCCCATGAGCTACAGACTTGTACCTTTAAACATAGCTCAGAACTGCCTGTCATAATCTCATCAATATGTTTAAAATCTATTACAAAATTTCACTCACACAAGACTAAAAAGCATACAATAATTATTTAAATAAAAGTGCTTTCTTAATATACGATTCTCTTCCTCATAATGTCAAGGTACGAATTAAGAATTTTCATACAAATAAATTCCAATTAATGATGTGAAAAACAAGTTGAATTTTGATTTCTTTACAAACACAATTGGTTGAATTTAGAAAACAGGAGATAATAGTTATTGTAATATTTTTATATTCATATTTTTTTATATATTAAATTTTTTGTTAAAATATGCACATCTCTTATTATGTAACAAAATTACACGGGAAATTTTTTAATTGTTGTTATAAAAGGTGGTACATTGTAAAATGTAATAACTCTTTATGGCATACTTTCCGGAAACGGTTCTCCATCCCAGGTCTAGGCTCTACTCTAAGAAATACTTACTCCATGTAAATCTTGCCTAACGGACTGAAGAGGTTCATTTGTTGTTCGATGCAAATTTTCCTTCACTGGAATGGTTTCCTTTCTGAAAGGAAAAAATAAGGTTATAACCTTTGTTTGACCCTCGCAACTAACATCAGTTTCGTACGTACAATTTTATTACAAAAATATGTTTTAATTTTCAGTTATGCCACTATGAATATAAAAAAAATCCTGTCACCAATTATAAATTTTGAATTATACTAGGTAATTTTATTACTAGGTATACCTTGATGAACACAAAGAAATATCTATTCCAAATACATGTTAATCAGATTTTACCTTGTATTTAGTATGTACAGAACAAAGGGTGTAGTTCTGTACATACTAAATACAAGGTTTAGAGTACTAAACATACTAAATACTTAAAACAACTATTTAAAACTAAGATAATAATAATTTACTAATACCAGGAATTGTCATTCTATAAAATGAAAATATATATGTTGAGTTCTGAATTGCCCCGTTCCATAAAATAAAAATATTTTATGTTGGGTTCTGAATTGCCACATTCTACTAAATGAAAATACACTACATTGAGTTCTAAATTGCCTCATTCTATAAAATTGAAATATATTATATTAAGTTCTGTGAATTGCCCCATTGTACTAAATGGAAATTTATATATATAAAAGGCAAACACCACTCACTCACAGACTCATCACGATTTCTCTAAAACTACTGAACGGATTGGAATGAAATTTGGTATGTAGCTTCCTCTAGGGCCGTAGGTGCTAGCTAAGAAAGGGTTAAAAAAAAAACGAATTTTTAGGGGGTGTTTTGGGGGGTCAAAGTTACTAAAAATTCCCATAAGAAATACGTAGTGTATTATATTTATTGATATATATTTTTTGTTAGTAAAATTTAACTTTGATTTGTCTATCCTTGCAAAGCCAGATGGGGTTAGCTAGTATGTTATATTGAGTTCTGAATTGCCACATACTACAAAATAGAAATATATTGTATCGAGTTCTGAATTGCTTTATTCTACTAAATGGAAATATATTATATTGAGTTCTAAATTGTCATATTTTACAAAATGGAAATATATTATATTGAGTTCTAAACTGCCTTGTAGATTAAGTTATTCAGTATTGTTTTAAATTAGTTATTATTTTGTATATTACTGAATAAGTTTTATATAACACTTTGCTATATTTTATAAGAACTTGGTAAACTACAAAAATATTTGTATGGTAATAATTACATTAAGGGAAAGATTACTATGTAAAATTGTGTAAAATCCACCTAGTTTATTCTTGCCTACTATTTACTTAACCCTCCATCTGGCAGTTAGAAATTTCCATACTGGCAAGCACGGTTTTACTACTCGAACACATTGTCATTTAAACACCCCTATAATCTAATCCATGTTAGTAAAGTATATATTATTACAAATTTCCGTGTTTAGAAAAGTACTACAGAGAACATTTCTGTGTATTTGATTTTTTTTAACAATTACCACACAAAAATTAATTGCGTCACAAATAGAAAAAAAAAACTATTTTGATAAATGGAAATGTCAAAAGTTGGCTCTTTAGAAAAATACCAAAAAAATTGCATAATAAATGCAAGATAAACAAAATTTAGAAAAAATAATTTTCTACAAGAAACAATAAAAAAAGTTATAATTTAAAAAAAAATACGTTTATGGGAAACAAAATAGTAATTTTTGGGAAATTTTCAAAAAATTACATTCTAGTATTAAAACATTTATAAAAATATCAATATTCAAAATTAGTGTTTCTAAACTATATTATAATGCCCCAAAGCAGAAGAACGAGCGACGGTGCGACATTGTCCCAGAAAGAAAGTGAGGGCTGCAGAAAGATATCGTATAGAATAAACGTTTTTTGACTGGTAAAAAACTAGGGAAGGGTCGTTTCTCGTTACCAATTCTCCATACCACCGATACTTTATCTTTGGTATCAGTATAAAAAATCGATAGCCGAACTCGAAACTCGATACCAAGAGATACTCAGTTTATATTATCATTGTCGGATTTGCCAGTTCTCCGTATTTTGAATGTAATCTCCGATATTTGCAATCACATTCTCTATATTTAAAATTAAACTCAATTCAGCATTTAACAATAAAAATATCAGTAGGAAAAAATGTAAAACTTTCTTAATTTGATGTATGTAGACATTTTCCCTTGTAAAATGTTTAGGCAATTGTTTTGTTTAAGTAAAGGCTCTTGTTTTATTTGTATTCATGCTTAGGCTTAATTATTTGTACACAGGAAGGTAAAGTAGGTTCAAGGTCACCCACTTATGGATTCCTTTCTTATCTTGTCTATTTATAGAATTACGGTGTCTACTGTGACGAAAAGTTAAAAATTTTATAGATCGGTAACTAAACTATACTAATTCTATTTGTTTTAGGTCGGGTAAAACATTTTGGACATTTTCGGGATTTACGTTAACCGTGATTTGTTTTTTGTAGGAGTCTTGACGAAATGCCTTTGTTTTACTTGTTATTCATTCTTGCAAATAGCGACATATTTTCAACTTTTTTGACATTTTACAAGTGTCATCTAAATAACATTTTCGCTGACCTTAGCCGTTGTAATTTAAATTAAGTTTTAACGTCGGTATTTCATAGAAACAAGAACAAATTATCGTTCTCGGGAGTAGTTTTTTCATGGACCTACGCTGTTGTATATTAAATTACGTTTCAATGCCGGCGTTTTATAAAATTAGCGCTAATAATATTCGGACGTCGTATTTTTTTGCGGACATTCGTCATTGTATTTTAAATAATATTTCAACAATGGTAGTTCAGAAAGTTGGCACAAATTGTATTCGGGCATCGATTTATTAGCGGACATACCCTGAGATTGTATTTATTACAAATAATTAGGCCTAGTTGAATTACTGGTTGATAGGTATCGGTATCGAGAATCGAAAAATTTGGTATGGACCCAATCAATATCATAAACGAAAATTTTAACTCGATCTTCAGGACTAGTACAACTATTACTATTTTATCATCTCTGTTCTGTGCCGTTATTCAAGTTGCGCATCACCAAGCTATTACGTTCGTCAAATACTCTGTATTACCGACCAGCAATACAACTGTTCTAGTAGTCCCTTTTTATCCCGCAAGGTGACACCACTCAACAGCACCAATCGCTGTTAGCAGACATGCGCTTTGAACCAACTTTAGACACGGTATGCTTTTCAGTTGAAGTAGCCATTTTTTTCTTCTTTTGTGAATTCCGTCGAGTCACTCAAGAGAAGCGACGCCATGTGTAATGCCGTTCAAAAACTTTAACCTGTTCGGTAGTTAAATTGTAAAATGTTATAGTCGTGTGTTTATTGAACGACACTTCAGTGCGCTATTAAATAACATGCTTTATTTTTAAAGCCTTTTCAACAAAACACCAGGTATGTCATAGCAATATTACCAAATCAAAATGTTTTAGCGTGTTCATTTTTGCTTATTAAACATTAGCCTTATAAGTTACTGCCAAGTTTATATTTAATATTATAAATAATATTTCAAAATTATTAAGTGTATTTTTAATATTTATCTAATTCAATTTTTGATTCTTTGAGTACAATTAGTGTAACTCTTGCCTAAATTCAAACCTAAGTCTAGGTTAGAGCAAATTGTGTAACCATATTGTTATAACTTTAAAGTCATAAAGTAAAGTAAAGTAAAGTTGTGTAACTTTATTATCTTATGGTCATTCCGTTTTGAGGAAAGTCTGAAAAATATGAACATTTCACATGTGTTTGCATTTTACATGTGGTAACAGTTAAAGTTTAACATGACAAATGGTAACAGGTTAACTAATGTTAAATCTTGAATTACCAATTAACAAAGTTATTCTCAACCTAGCCTGTTGAACACTTATCAAAATAATATAAAGGCAAACTCTTTAAGCCTAAAGTCTGTTCACAATGTTTTTGGTTTTAAAACCTACCATAATTGCTAAAACCATGTTCTTTTGTTTTACATGCAGTGTATAACTGGTGCAAGATGGAGGGTTAAATATGTTCTTCTGCAATTAAAAAAAACCATTACCTTCAGACCACCGATACAACTCTTTCTGCTTAATTTCGCCGACAGTGCCTAATACTTTAATGTAGTTACACTCAATTTGCTATCTATTAGTTCAAAACATAGCTATGAACTAAACAATAAACTTGTAATTAAATCTGCAGTGAACATTACTCATAAATTATTTATTGAATAAGTTGTATAAACATTGTTGTCTTTCTTAGTGTTAATATATAATAAATGTCTTTATAATTTAATTTAATTGGGAGGTGCGCTATAGCAAATTTTGGAAATACAATCATCCAGGGATTTTCAGTCAAAATTTTAAGTTTTTTTTATTTATTAGATGAGAGACGACTCATCAAATTGTTAAACGCCATTATTTTTATTATTTAATTTCACTTAGCATTAAGGTTGGATAACAAAATAAATGTCACCTATTAATAAATCCATGGTACAATGTATCTAATTTTGTGATTTTGTATAATTAATAGAATTGTATAAATTTGTATTTATTATTAATGGGGAGGGTTTTTCAACTTTTATTTTTTGGGGAGGGATCTTTTAAACTTAACAAAAATTAATATTGTAAAGCTAAACTTTTCTTAAATTCTATTTTTGTAATTAAGGGCGTATAAATTTATCACTCTGTTATTAAGAGCATGTCTTTTTTTAAAAATATATTTAAAATATATTTTATTTTGGTTTTGGTCAATAAATCAAAATCTAATCTAACTTCTTCTTTATTGAGTTGACCTCAATATATCTGAATAATATTTGTGAGTGATCGGCTAAGACATTTCTTCAGTTTGGCAAGTATAAATTGTTTAAGGTAAGTCTTTTGAACATGTCCAGTCTATGTGGTCCAGTATAGCTTCCATATATTTGTACCAGTCTTAGATAAAGAAAAACAAAATAAATCGGAAGCTATACTGGGCCACATAGACTGGACATGTTCAAAAACTTACCTTGAAAACAAAAATCGCCAAACTGCAGAATGTCTTAGCTGATCACTTACAAAATTATTATGACACATTGAGGTTAACTCAATAAAGGAAAAGCTAGATTAGATTTAGGTTTATTAACCAAAATAAAAAAAAATCATATGCCCTTAGTTACAAAAATGAAAAATTTACATGCATTTAGATACAGAAAAATAAAAAAAGGTTTGTTTACAAAATATAATTTAAGTTGAATTTAAATGTTCCCTCCCTAAAAATTTAAAACCCTCCCCATTAATAATGATTACAAAGTTTATACAAAAATTTATTAATTAAACAAAACTACAAAATTTAACATATAGTACCATGGATTTATTAATAAGTAACATTTATGTCGTTGGCCAACTGTAAAGCTAAGTACAATTAAATAATAAAAAAATAAAGGCATTAAATGAAGTTGTGAGACGTATCTCTATAATAAAAAAAGATATATAATTTCTATTGATAGTCCTTGGAGGACTGAGGTTCGAAAATTTGCTATAGCGCTCCTCCCAAGATTATTAAATTTATAAAAGACATATATTAAATATTATACATTTCTAACAAGAAACAAACAGTCACAACCTATTCAAAAAAGTTTGTTACAAAGTTCACTGCAGATTTTAGTAAAATTTCTTAATTAAGTTCATAGCTATTTCAAAAAAAAAAAAAAAAACAGGCACTGTCGCAGAAAATAACCATTAAAGTTGCATAATGAAGTTGGATTTAGAAGCAGAAACTGGTGTAGTAGTTGGATTTAGAAACAAACATGGTGTGGTAGTTGCATTTAGAAGCAGAACATGGTGTAGTACTTGCACCAGTTATACACTGCATATAAAAACAAAATAACATGTTTTTAGAAATAAGGTAGGCTTTAAAACCAAACATAGTGAAAAGCCTTTAGGTTAAAAGTTTGCCTTTATAAAATTTTTGATAACAGGTGACAAGCAGGTATTTTAAAATAAAAATGTTAACTGTTAATACAAGATTTAACCAAAGTTAACTTGTCAGCATATGTCATGTTACTTTAACTGTTGCTTCATGTCTAGAGACCACATGGTAAACCTTTAAAATGCTTATTGCTTATAGACTCGATATATTTCAGAGATATCGCTATTTAAATGATAGGTTTTTAAAAGCCCTTATTTGTTAAAAAAATTGCACAGCTTTAAATTAGTAATACAATTACATAAATTGCCTAAGCTAGGCTTTAGTTTGAAAATACAACCGTTGCAGAAAGATACAAAACACATTCTGCTTTAGGGTTATAATGGATAATATATCCTACAAAAAATCACTCCAAGTGTAAATTTGTGGGTACCTTATTTATATATATTGCCTTCTATAAACTAGAATTTGTTTTTCCATGAGTAAAAAAATTCATAAAAACAATTAAAAAAAAAATTCATAAAAAAAATTGTTTTGTATTTATAAAGTATATATATTTTATTTAGGGAAATTTTTAAAGTATTAACTTCTACTGCGACCGTGTTAACATTATTGCCTTCTATTTAATTTTCATTAAAACATCTAAACTTACTAGCTTGTTTTGATGCGATATTTACTTCTGTTGTTTGTTTCCAAATTCGTTGAAATTACCATTTTTATTACAATGGTTTGACTCTAAACCACTTAGATTCAAGTAAATTTGGACTTTGACTATATTACGAAATTACATGATTTACATTTTTAAAGGTTTCTTTCGTTTTTAGTTTTTTTTTTTATATAGCCTATATATTAAACATATAAAAAGTTTGTATCAAAAATTTAACTACGAAAAAGCTATGACTTCGTAGTGTTTCTTTATTTAAATTGCCACCTATATTTTTATTGGTGATTTTAAAAGGTTAAATGGCACATATAAATTATTGCTCTGTGGAGAATAACGTATTGTTTAAAACAACACTCCATCCCCTCTATTAGTAGGCAGAGGTGAGTAGGAAATTAATGTCCAAATTCGTTGTGTACTACAGTAAGAATTTAAAAATAAATGCGTAGGTACCTTACATATGGAGATTGAGTTAAAGTAAAATGTATCAGATACATAAACAAGGACAAGTTTGAAACTATTATTTAATGGCACTAAATAAGACCAACTCATTTTTGTCTGGAACATGTTCAAATTGAATGACATACATGGATAGACAAAATAATAGGTTTTTCCATTTTGTAGAGTAGGTTGAATATTGTAATAATTTAGATTTATTTTTGATCGCAATGTAGTGATAACTATCCTGAAAAACCTCAAATGAGTTTGTATTTTGCTTTTGTGATGCATAGTACGTTTGCCAGACACCTATGAAAAGTAAATAATTAATGATTTACTTATCGATTGAGAACATATATTATTTGAGGTTTAAGATAAACTATGTTAATAATTATTACACTTTAATTGAACAATTAACTTTAAATATTAACGTATTCATATATATTAATTGTTATCTGCTTGAAATTTACATTTGTGATTTTACAAAAACGTTCCATATATTAAAATTTTTGAAACTTTTTAATATTTTCTTATTATAAAGAATTATATAAACAGAAGATTATAAGAATTAGATTGTAGATGTTAAAAAACTAACCAAACTTTCTTTTGGCTAGCTAAACAAAGAGTTAAGTAGTGGGGGGAAAAAAGTGAAGCTAGAACTATAAAATACATAATAAATAAGTTCAAATAAAAAATATTACAATATAATGTTCATTGAGATTTGAAGCTCACTAAATGTAATATTTTACTAATGTTTGGATAAAGAAGATGTGCATCTGGTGTGTAGAGAGTTCTTGCAGTATTGATTCAAACTATCAATTGAAAACAATTACCAAATGTGTTCTTCGTACGTTTACAATACAATTTCAGACCAATTAACTCAGTTTCCCTTAGTTAATATTAGTTTTTTTTATGATGATCTTTAAATATTATAATTATTCATTTCTGGGCGTTCTTCTAAAAGTAACAAAAGTCTGAAGATATCAATTTGGATGATATAAACATATACATAAATTGATTATATATACGAGTGAATTGGTTATATGTATTGTACTTACTCATGTAAAACAATATTTTATTTCTTTTATTATTAATTAATTTACAAAATATTTTCCACAATTTTAATAATTAAATTGCTGATAAGAAACTATTATTTATATATAAACAAACTTTTTCAGAAAATTATATCTACATTGATCTTAATATTATTTAACCATGACAGATCTGCGATCATAATATTCAACTAGTTTTCTTGTAAAATTTCCTTCGAAATATTACCTTGGTTTTACAAGGTGTGGTTGGAGACTGAGACTGGTAAAACATTTATTTCAGAAACAATTACATGTAAAATATATTTTAAAAAATATCTAGTGGGGAAGACTGATGAAGGTGGTTGGAGCAGATACGTGCTCTCATGGACAAATGGCTTGTTAAAATTAAAAAATATAAATTGTTTCTGAAATAAATAAATGGTCAACTTATACTCAGTGATAAGTATAAACGAATTACATCTTTATAAATGTTACGGTTTAGGTCAAACATGATCAAACTTTGCATTGAATAAAAAAATTGTTTAAAATTTTTGCACACGGGAATTCATCAATCTCTTGTGATTATTACACAAAACTTAAGAGTAACGGCATGGTTAGGGCACTTTTAATATTAATAAATGTATATACCGATATAAAGTCGTACTGGCCTGCAAAATTATACTTTCGTCCCTAAGTATTAAAAATATCTAACGAAATTGAAGGCTGCAGGTTACGCGTTTTAGTGTTCAAATAGCGAATGACATTGTGGACTGTGGAGTCTGTATACAGTGCGGCGAGGCGGTGGGTCCATGGTGACGTCACGTCTCCCAGCCGGGCGGCAGGGACCTGCGCGTGACCCCTACCGTGTATTCTAGTATCCGTGGTAAAAACCATAAAATAATACAAAACAAATGTTATAACTGAAGTCAACTAGACCGGTGACGTTCTGAAATCTGTTCATTTGTAAAGTGTTGTTGTACCAACCTATAAAATCTAAATGTATTGAATTGGACATAGATAAAAACTGTGAAGTTTTCTTTTTGAAACCATATATTGTACATTTTAGGGATATATCGAATAAGACTGTAAGAATCGATTCTAAACAGGCTTGCGTATTGGCCAAATCTATGACCAATTACAAGCTTTTACCGTATATCCTGTAGAACAGCTGTTTTCAAAGTAAAATGTGATTTGAAGACATAGTTTTAAAGAGAATCGTCTGCTGAATTCAATGCTGTTATGATCTTCTTCATAAATTACTTCTGTGAGGAGTTGCAAACCGTTGAAAATGAGACAAAGTCTTGACAGTATATGGGGTTCATTCACGCGTGAATCACAGCTGATTTGCATACTAAAATTTTGAAACAGTGATTACGTATGTAAATATACGTTTTACGAAAAAGTTTTAAACACAAAAATTAAAGTTTAATTGATTAGCTTTCCAAACGTGCCGGTTTTATTACGATTGGATAATTTTAAGTGCATTAAATAACGGATTAGGCAAATTCTTGCTATTGTTCGAGCTTGTTGCGTTCTATGCCTGAGAGAGCGTCCCAAAGTGCAGTCTGCCATCTACAGGGTTAAATTGTAATTTCTAATGTAGACTAGGCCTAAAATATGTCTTCCTTGTTGTGCATATTTCAGATGCGACTCGTGCCCACGCACAGGCTAATGCCTATGTGAGCACATTTCATTGTATTTAAAAATATGTATTTTTGTACTATTATTATAAGGAAATAAAATAAATTGAATTAGCGGGGGCTCAATGATATGAAATTTTTTTTTCTGAATTTTTAACAAGTTCTTTCATTTTCCTGACTTCCTCTGACTGTAGAAACCCAGTAAGTTTTTGGCCCTGGGAAATGTTAATCAATTGAGTTCTCGAGAAGAAGTTTTGCGAGGGAGGTGTCATTTATTATCACCTCGGTATATGATTGGCCGAGACAATCATTTCATATCATACCTTATTTCTCTCTCACAGCTACCCTCCCTCTACACCAATGATATAGATTTAGCCAGTTAGTCTGCTTTCACACTCAAGTGCTTTTGGCTTGCCATCTGGCATCATTCAACACTTGGATATATGATACTTTGTAAGCTCCCGCCAATCCCAACTCTCCCTTAGATTAGAAATACTAGGTCACCTAATATTCCTATCCGTATAAAATTCTATAGGTTGTATCTAGTACAAAACAGTACCTATTACAAATACCTATTTTAGTAAATACAACTCATGCCTACCACAGATACTACATAGAGCCTGTTGCAGCCTAATTAAAATATGATCAATCACCTGTATAAGTTGTAGAGTCCAACCCCGACAGAAACGCCTTGTCCCAAGTCCCATTTCAGTTTGGACAAACGATGTTTTTTGTACGATCGACTGAAATAAAATTTTACAGTAAATTATATTGTAATGCTAAACATTTTCATATATAAACGCAATCACAAAATAATTTGAAACAAAATATGTTTAATAATGAATACACCAAGTATTCAAGTACAGAAGAGCCTGATTATCCTTTCAGTAGCACTTCTAGAAATTTAGTGTAGGAGGGGCAATGATATAATGGAGGAAACATGATATTTCATTGTGTTTAAGCTATAGTAAAATTATTAATATGTGCTAAACAATATAAGTTATTGTTGCTGTCATTGAATGGAATGAAAAACGGTTAGTAAAGAAAATTATAGATACATGTTTCCCAAGATATTAAAGAATAGACCTGACCATTTAAATGTTTTTTGCTGTTTAAATATAGCATGAACTTTAAAAAAACTATTTATTATAATAATAATTCCATCACGCACCTGCACCGCTGACATGAGTTGAACGAATTTCCAAAATTTAGTTTATATGTTTTAGGGTTTCAACCAATTAATTGGGAAATTGGTCAACTCACAAAGGCGCTGAATATATTAGTAGAATTTGTTTGCCCCTCACCCTCCAGTCCTGACGGCTGGGATGCCAACTCGCGAAGCCATACTGTACCATCACTCCAAGCAGCTACATGAGTGACACATAGATCAAGGTCATTCCACTTCAAACTGTAAGTTATTTAATTCACGGAATTAGTTTGCTGTTACGTACGTACATAATTCTTGTTTTGATTTCGTAGCAGATATTTACACAGTTTATACTCTGCATTACAAGAACTAGACAAATTGAATTGCACGGACAGCAAAGAAGAAGCACAAGAAGGATCAGTGATTGAAAAATCAGTGATGTCTGAATAAATAAATGAATTGTTCAATGCATTGTAAACTGTGAAAAATGTGGTGAAAAAACATCCTGACAATGTACTGAAAACGTAGAAATATGAAGACAAAGTCTAAAATATTTCAGAAATCTTCTAGAAATTTTTTTTACTGGAAGCAGCAACGACATAAAAAGTCACACTGAGAGCTGAAATATGTATAATATGTATGGGATCTAGCTGAAACGGGAGTCGAAAATAACGATAGTATGCCAGGTTAAAGAAAGTGAATTGTGTATACAAAATTATTTTTTCAAGCGAATTCTATTATGTTTTGTTAAGAAAATTTTTTAAATTTCTATTTGTTAAGAACTTTTACCTTACGGACCTAATTCTGTATTGTATTGTAAATAGAAGTTTTACTACCGTACACTGTACTACAGTATAGTAAAATAAATATAGGTATTGCAGTCAGATACAGTACATAATCATTTACAGTTCACTTTATAAAATTGCCAATTTTGAAATACGGTTCCACAATACGATATTTTCAGGTTACGATGGATACCATGGAACGAATTACGATTGTAACGTGAGGTTTCACAGTATTTTAAATATATATTTGGTACAATGATTTGCAACTCAATATGAATATCATTTATTCCAATAGCCTATGTCTATATTGGATTCTTAACCAGATTACACAAAAATAATAAATCTTACCACAACTATAGTGTGTTAATTTCTGCTCAAACCTGAGCTCCTTTAATTACATTTCTCAAACTTCCCTAACACGGAAATATTTCTTCAATATAATAGTAAACAAAACCCGGGTGTCTACTGGGATTTGAAGCACATTTTTCTTGACTTATCAGTGCGCTATTGTTAATAAATAAAATTAAACTCCCGCCAATTTAAAAAAAAATTGTTTTATAGCTTTAGACTGGACTATACTGACTCTGATTTATGCATATCACACAAAAAATGCAGATAATAAAGCTAATGAAATTATTTTATCCATGTACAACAGGAAGAATTAAAAAAGCATGTAAGATCCGCAAATACAGCAAAGCTATATTCTGAATCAAAGTTGACCATAAGTCAGATTTAACTAAATGAGAGCATTTAATTTTTTATGAGAGAGAGCTTTAGTAATTGATAATAAATGATATAGACAGAACAATGTGTATTCCAAAACCAACACAAACTGACAGTGCCGTGCATGGACTCATCTCAGTGTATAAACTAAATGTCAAAGTGACAAACATTGATAAAAATTACTAAATGCCGTATATCAATCTATGCGCAAAATTGTACATGAATTGATAGTTGTTAATAATGTAGTAAAATATTTATGAGGTGAGTCTTTCCGTTTTGGGTGATTTCCTTCTTCTTAACTAGACTGTAGCAGTGTAAAGTTCGGAGGAGCGATGCTCCCATATTAAAATTAATTTAATAAGTTGTGTAAATGAACTCTCAGTAATCAGAATTAGCATCAGTTTGTTAAATAGATCGCACATACCGCAAAGATGGCAAGTAAATCGCACAGTTAAGGCGATTTATCACCAAACAGAAGACTGGACGTTTATCCACCACGCTACCACAAGACATCTATAAAATGGACAACTGACCCTTCATCTGCATCCATCCATAACTTCCATCCATAAACTTCGTCAATAGTGAAGATTTGGTTATTGAAGGTTAAGAACAGTGTTTTACAATAATTAATCAAAAATCCATGATATGTACAAAAGTGCACCTTATTTTACTACTCATAAACTTACATGCTCTCAGGTATAATTTATGAATGATCTATCTTTATAATATGTGTAAATATATTTAATTTGTTTTCTCTTGAATAATTGATATTAATAAATTTTCAGATTGTTTCCAGACAGTTTACATCATTCAACTCCTTACAATCCTTCACATGCTTGATTCAGGTCATACGATTTCACAACACCGAGATATATTTTAAAGTAAAGTAAAGTTAGGTATGTGCAAAGATTAAATTCAATTATATATTTTATTTGTAACGACACGTTACAAATAGACACCCTATTAGACCCCTGGTGAACTTTATGAAGTTACCTTCATATAGGATATCAAAGACATTAGACAGAATAACATGGAAAAACATAACTTTCAACAAGAGCTATAATATTAAAAATAATGTAAACCTTATAGACAAAATAAAAAATGTTAACATACCCAGCAACTCCACATTTAATATCATTTGATATCGTTAACATGTACGCAAACATCCCCATAGGTGAAACTATATCAATACTAGAAAAAATCCTACGCATGAGTAACAAGTTAAGCAGCGATTCAATTAACAAACTAATACATTTACTCAATGTATGCTTAACCCAAAACTAATGTCATTTGATATCGATAACATGTACGCAAACATCCCCTTAGGTGAAACTATATCAATACTAGAAAAAATCCTACGCATGAGTAACAAGTTGAGCAGCGATTCAATTAACAAACTAATACATTTACTCAATGTATGATTAACCCAAAACTATTTTTGCTTTAACGACATCCAGCAACAAGGTCAATGGTCTCCACTTTCCAGCATAATGGCTGAAATATTTTTTGAACAGTATTGAAACCACTCACATAATGGCACCATCTAACAAGAACTCTGACAGAGTACGGTACTACTACAGAT
The DNA here is from genome assembly GCA_018207615.1 of Philaenus spumarius. Taxonomy (NCBI): domain Eukaryota; kingdom Metazoa; phylum Arthropoda; class Insecta; order Hemiptera; family Aphrophoridae; genus Philaenus; species Philaenus spumarius. Next base: position 67,705 of record JAGFPH010001177.1, read on the forward strand.
ATGTCGACGACATTATATGTTTATTTAACGGTAACACAACACAAATAAATTTAATGTTGAATAATTTAAATTTGTTACCCCCCAACCTACAGTTCACCCACGAAATTGAATCGAACCAAAGCTTGAACTATTTCGACCTGACAATAATGAAATCACATAACAAGCACAAATTCAAAATATATAGAAAAAACAGCCAAAACAAACACACTATCCATGCCACATCCAATCACCCCATAACCCACAAACTCACCGCCTACAACAGCTTTGTACACAGACTACTCAACATACCCATGAATATTAACGACTACAATCGCAAACTAAATACAATTAAATTTATAGCCACATCCAATGGTTACGAGAACCATACAATAGACAAACTCATTAAGAAACAAATCAAGAAACAAACAAAACTAAAGTTGGACGCACTTGATCCTCCCAAAATAAAGTACTTAACAATGGAATACACCAAAGTTTTAGAATTCCCAATACGGAACATATTCCACAAACAAGGGGGTCGCATATCGCACTTCCCATAACATCGGACAACTGCTAAGACCATCAAAAACTAAAACTTCTGATAAATTTTATGGTAATGGCATATACAAAATAAAATGTGATGACTGTCCAAAAATGTACATAGGACGTAACAGGACGTTCATTCCGTACACGATTCAAAGAGTACCTCCCTTCATCCACATCAAATAGAATACAACATTCCAAATTTGCCGAACATCTTATTGACTCCAACCATGGGTATACAGATATAAAATCTAATTTAGAAATAATACAGAAATGCAGAAAAGGACCCTTATTGAACGCCAGAGAGGAATACGAGATCTACAAGCACAGTAAGCAGACCCTAATATTTTATTAAACAGCAAGTCCCAATTCCATTCACACACACACACACACTTTTTGATATACAACAGCAACTGAACAACAATACCAAGTTGAATTTGACCGACTAACAGCGCTATCCAACTACAGTAACTAACGTCCAACAGTGTGAGTTTGAACTGAACACGGTAGCATGTTACCTTCTGCTGCAGTCTTATGTAATTTTAACTTTATATGTTTGCAGTATGCATTTTTGTCAATTGTTGAAACTCAATCACAGTATATTAAAACACAATAATATATATATATATATATATATATATATATATATATAAAAAAATACATTGTTTGAGACAAAGAGTCAATTTCAATTTGTATTGTCACAGACTGGTTGGACCTGTTAGGAATAGTTGCATAAGCAAAGGCTTAGTATTAGAATTAGCTTTATTATTATCATTATTATTAGAAAACAATGTTAAACTTATAAGTCCCAAGAAGAAAACCTAAAGTATAAGCTATTGCGAAAGATATTGAAAAGTGTCGCAATAGCTGAGACAAGCAAAATTCTAAGTTTAGTAACCTGGATGGTTATATATACTCTTGACTGACCTAAAATCAAGGCTAGTGGTTTTGGAGACACACACTTGGACGGCCGAAGACTCTGCTCATCGATAGATCTTTACCTTGAAAGGACACAGCGGCAAGGTGAGCAAATAGAATATATAATCATTCACTACGGTTGTAAGGTGATAATTTGGAGGTGAACCAAACTAACTCATATATTATTGCATTTGATAATTAAGATACTTAGAGTGCTCTGTCTTGGGATTTAATTAGTTGGATATGATTAGGATTAATAAAATTGTAGAGGTCGATCTTTGTATGTTTAAAATATAATAATAAATAATTGGGCTTTGATTGAATGTGCTGATATAATATATATATGTAGGTAAAGTTGTGATTAGAAGTTTAGAGATTAAGTAACTAAATAATTAAAATACAACTGAACCACCATCGAATGCTGTAGCTTAATTTATGAACCTTTTGTCATATTAAATTTGTAATTCCTAACAGACCCAACATCCCGTTACGTACTGCCGACGATGGTTGCTAACGGTAAAAAATTAGAATATTGGAGACGGTAAGTCACAATAATTATCTATTATAATCAATATTCAGAATGACGACAGCCAGATATTACAAAATGCAAAATTTCTCCCCAATATTCACAAAAATTTGCCTTATTTTATATATTAAAAAAATATACAAAAGTTGCCAAAAATTGATCTTATAATTTGTTGTGTGGTACCTTTTTCGTTCACATACACTAAAAAGAGGTCTGTGTTGAATGTTTGCCTTGTATTGAACACTTTCACTTCGACTCAGTTTTAATTGTATAGCTCGGTCGTTGCGCTAATTTAAATTCCAACATTAAGTTTGCTATTTAATCGTACGTTGCGTCATAGCAATACATTATACATTTAAATATTACTTCTTAAATCTTATCACTTATTATCAACCAAACAAAGTTATGAATAAGTCTTATTTATACTTATAAGTTATTTCTCCTGTTCCTTACTTGATAATCCGATCCTGAAGGTCTTCAATGGTCTGCGCTGGTTTCGGAACAGTCCATTGTTCATTTCCTTCATTCACAATATCCAGGAAATCCTGAAACATTTAACTGCAAATAGAATATGCTATGCAGGCAGTAAAAGTAGTCAACTTGAATTACTGGTACAGTGAAGAACAAATCTTTTTTCTGAAATATGTTATATTGTCATTACTGTCAAATTAATAAGGTTAAGTTATAATCTAGCAATAAATAAGTTATATTATTATATACTAGCTACAATCTACTGATATACTGTTGCTACCTATAAATTGTTAATCTATGGAGTTAACTCTATGCATCATGCTGTTGCAACACCTGTAAGTGTGTTTAAATTTTTCTCTAAGAAATGAAGTGTGAAAATGATTTTGTGTTATCAGTTCTATTGCATTTTATTTATCTAAGTCTTTAAACATTTTTAAGAAAACAAAAGCTATTAAGATCCAATTCACAACCAAGAGCTTGATAAAGTACCATAGCTCCAATATATTCGATATACAATTCTCTACTTACAAATTACGTAGAGTAACTTCATACTTGAAGATGAGTCAACAAAGTGCTTCTGGTGAACAGTCTGATGAACTCTCTAAGGTGACTGATGAACTAACTAGCTCCTGTCTTCAGCCAGTTTATATAGAACGAGGGAACCGCCCTAGTTAGTAAGGTTAAGCCTTATTTGGATGATGTATATTAATACACATCTCTCAATATGTTGCTGTTGCCAAGGAAAAATAGAACAAGAAATACGTATATTGGTTAAGTTATTCCCGTTCCCCTACAACTCAGGCTTAATGATGAGCTAACCTTGGCTAAGTCATGGCTCACTCTCGGGCCGTGTGCAACCAGGACAATGTTACACTTTTGCCTAGAAAACTTAACAAAATGATTTCTGTTCAAATAGTAATAATTGGTCTTAGAAATGCCTGGCATTAAAAAACAAATTTCTTATACTGTCTGGATGTCTGTTTTTTTGCATGAGTTATAAAACTAATGTAGGCTATAATATACTATATGGTCAGCTTTGAGTTTATGTATGTATTTTTACAATTCTTTTGTTTATTTCATTCTTGACAGCCTAAAACTTAGGCATAGAAACATAAAACTATAATTGTCTTGGGCTATTGGTTTCAATTATTGCTATTTTAATAAATCATAAAAGTTTGAGCTTCTGTTAATTTACAAATGTAGGTCGAATGTCAATGAAAACTTAAGTGAATTTTGAAAAACTCGAACGCCGAGCTTTTTAGTATTCGGCTCGGCTCAAAAATAAAAAAAGCTTGAAAAAATTCGAGCTGAGGTTTTTACCTGTGATAGTAATAAACACCATAAATAAGTCAATGAAAATGGTAATAGCTACAAGAAACAGTGTATTTATTTATTTTCCTTAACAAATGTTCCCATCCTGCCCATATTTCATCGTCTATTGAAGAGCTAAAAATAAATACTGCAAGGTATGAAGACGACGCACGAAGCAATAAAGAACAAAGGTGAAGAAACGGTTGAAATCACAGCTGACTGAATTGTGCTACGTTACAAGGAAAATAACGCAATTATCAATATTCTGCTGTTGCCTGTTACCGCGGTAATAGGTGACAACAGAATCTATTAGTTTCGTGATTTAGTGCGAGTACGAAATAGCTATGTTATCTTTACGAACACAGTAGTTATTAATCTGCCGAAAAGTAACAAAATGAAAAAATTATAGAGTGAAAAGGTAATACAAAAATAATATCGAAAAGTAGCAAAGAATAACATCGTGATATGAAAGCCAGTAACAATTACGTTCTCATTACCAAAAGTGCCGAAAAGTAGCGGTGATTTATCGTAACCTATGTATTCGTCGAAAATAGGTTTAGTAGTCTTTCATATTTTTGCCACCATGACTAACAAAATTACCCCGCCACTGACCACAAGCGAATCAAATATTAATTACAGTAGAGCGTCGAAAATCCGAACTAATTGGGACCGAGGGGTTTCGGATTATCAACTTGTTCGGATTTTAGAAAACAACCAAGAAAATGCCATTTATGCCCTTTAATCGATTAAAGTTGTTAAACAGTACAAGCAGTAATGTAATTACAATACAGTATGTAAGACTACTTACATATTATAATTTAGAAGAACCTGCACGTACACAGTAGGGCCAACATGATTACACTTGTAACTCTCAATTACAGTACAGTACATAATTAAAAGTTCACTTGTACCTTATAGTTAACACAAACAAAAAATAAAAAAATACTGTATAGTTCACTACCGTACAACACACTGTCAGGGTGTCTACCAAAAGTGATTTTTGAAATTCCTGGTTATTTCCAGGTTTTTTCCAGGTTTCTCAATGATTTTCCTGGCTATTCTTATATGCTTATTACACGCCATTCGGTGGTCAACTAATATTAAATATTAATATATTTAATATTAACGTGCTCAACGTGTTATTTTATCAAAATAACAAATTAATCAACCAAAACTTGTTTCATGTAAGTTAGAAAAGACAAAGATCATAAGGTTTGGATTCACAAACATGTTACTGTTAAAATATATTATTTTAAAGATAAGTGAACAATTTTATAAGACATACCTACATACACTTCTTGAAGACTCTTGTACTTTATTTCAGACTGATCATTCTAACTTTTTTCGTTTTCTTAAACAAGTTTGTACTGACCTTCATTACTTGAGGGTTGTTAAATAGACTAGGGGTTACTATTAGAGAACTTAAATTTATCAAAAATCTTTTAACCTAACACCAAAATGGTGATTGCTTCCTAATTCATATAACTGTTGAAATTAAATCACCAATACACTTTATATTATAATTTTTACAATAATAAAAGTTTAAAAAATAACAATATAAAGTGTATTGGTGATTAAATTTCAACAGTTATAAAAAATATGAAATTTTTAAAAACAAGCTACAAAATTTTAATAAAGTATGGGAACTTGTGGAGTAAATATGAAAACAACTTGTAATCAAATATTTTACTAAATTACCAAGCCTTTGTAAAAATCAAAATAAAAGCATCAAATATAATAAAATAACACAAATAAAGAGTAATTCACCAACCTTAACACATATTTAGTAAAAATATAAAATTTGTTTGTTTAACACTATTTGTGTAAGCCAAACATATCTAGGCTGCATACGATTATTTTTATAATTGAATAAAAAGAAAGCTGTTAAGTCTATGTCTATGAATATTGAATCATTTCGACATGCTGCTGGACCAATGACATGGTAATTTCTAAAGTGGCAATGTCCATCAATAAATAAATAAACCTTAAAAAGTTAGATAGCATTCAGAATTAGACACAAAGGATCGAAACAGATGCCCGAATACAACTTGTATTCATTTTATGAACTAATATTGTTCCAATATTATTTAAAATACAATGACAAAATCTCCGCAAAAGAATACGACTTTGGAATATAATTAGCGCTAATTTTATAAAACGTCGGCATTAAAACCGCAATTTAATATACAACAGCGTATGTCCGCGAATAATCAATGCCCGAATACAATTTGTGAAAATTGTATGAACTACCATTATTGAAATATTATTTAAAATACAATGACAAAATGTCCGGAAAAGAATACGACGTTCGAATATTATTAGCGCTAATTTTATAAAACGTCGGCATTAAAACGCAATTTTTATACAACAGCGTATGTCCGCGAAAAATCGATACCCGAATACAATTTATGAAAATTGTATGACCTACCATTGTTGAAATATTATTAAAAAATAATGACAAAATTTCCGCAAAAGAATACGACACCCGAATATTACTAGCGGTAATTTTTTTAAACGCAATTTTTATTCAACAGCGTATGTCCGCTAAAAATTAATGCCCGAATACAATTTATGAAAATTGAATGAACTACCATTGTTGAAATATTATTAAAAAATAATGACAAAATTTCCGCAAAAGAATATGACACCCGAATATTATTAGCGGTAATTTTTTTAAACGCAATTTTTATTCAACAGCGTATGTCCGCGAAAAATCAATGCCGGGATACAATTTGTGAAAATTGTATGAACTACCATTATTGAAATATTATTTAAAATACAATGACAAAATGTCCGCAAAAGAATATGACGTTCGAATATTATTAGCGCTAATTTTATAAAACGTCGGCATTAAAACCGCAATTTAATATACAACAGCGTATGTCCGCGAATAATCAATGCCCG
>JAGFPH010001177.1:75052-129596 GCA_018207615.1 Philaenus spumarius
ATTTTTTTAAAACGTCAGCATTAAAACGCAATTTAATATACAACAGCATATGTCCGCAAAAAAATCGATGCCTGAATACAATTTATGAAAATTGTATGAACTAACATTGTTGAAATATTATTTAAAATACAATGGCAAATGTCCGCAAAAGAATACGACATCCGAATATTATTAGCGCTAATTTTATAAAACGCAATACACAACAGCGTACATTCGCGAAAAACATTTGTTCTTCTTTCTATAAAATACCGGCGTTAAAACTTACTTTAAATTACAAAGGCTAAGGTCTGCGAAAAGGTTATTTAGATGACACTTGTAAAATTCGGAAAAGGTGGAATTAAATTTCGCTATTTGCGGGAATTAATAACAAATAAAACAAAGGCACTTCGTCAGGATTCCTAAAAAAAAAAAATAAATCGTTAGTAATGTAAATCCCGAAAATGTCAAAAATGTTTTCCCCGAACTAAAAACAAATAGAATTATTATACTTTTGTTACCGATCTATACAATTTGTAACTTTTCTTCGAAGTAGACACCCTAATTCTATAAATAGACACGATATGAAACGAATCCATAAGTGGTTGACCTTGAGCCTACTTTACCTTTCTGTGTAACTGTGTAACAAATATCCAAGCACGCGCATGAATACAAATAAAACAAAGAAGCGTTTACTTTACAAACGAAACAATTGCCTAAACATTTTACTAGCGAAAATATATACACACATCAAAGTAAGAGAGTTTTACATTCTTTCCTACTGATATTTTATTGTTAAATGATTAATTGGGGTTAAGTTTAAATAAAGAGAATGTGATTGCAAATACTGGAGATTACATTCAAAATACGGAGACCTGGCTAGTCTGACAATGATATGAACTGAACTGAATATCTCTCGATATCAGTAGGCCTATTGAGTTTCGGGGGCTATAGATTCTTGTTACCGATATCAAATACAAAGTATCGGTGGTATCGTGAATCGACCCATCCCTAATTTAAATGTTACAATGTTTAAAATAGATTATGCACGTAAATTTATATGGTTTAATAATTCAGTACACATCGAATGTTTTGTTTGTGTTTGGAATCGAGGTACTGTAATTGGAATAGACTTTTGCGATCGATTCTCGCTACCGATTACGATTACCGCACTACGAATTAATGGAATCGGTTTTTAGGGAATTGGTATCAACACATTCTTACAACAAACCCTTGTTCTCTTGCCATGGTTACAGCATGTTTGTATGCAACTTTCACATTGTCTATGAAACAGCGCTTGCTCATGCCGAACTCCCGCGATCGCGTTTACAAAACGAAAATAACACAAGTGAAGGAAAAAAATTCCCGGTTACACATCAAAATCACGGCTTTCTCCCGAAATTTTCAAGGTCAAGTCATATTCCCGGCTATTTCCCGGTTGGTAGACACCCTGACTGTTATAATGATTACACAAAGAGAAATGAATGAACTTTCTGTATGTTTACTGCTAGCGCTTAAGCAGCTTATTAGCGTGACGGTGAAAATACCGACAGCCAGTCTATTGTGAGGGCGTGTGAGAGCATGTATTTAAGAAGTTTTTAAAAAGAGATAATGATGTCAAACTGCGATGAAAATTTTTGAAATTTTTAACGACGCAATAATTGAAATTTGTGAAAACGATATGTTTGCAGGGGCTACCTCAGAACGCGTTCGGATTTTTGACGTTTCGGATTATTGACGTTAGGATTATCGACGCTCTACTGTATTCCACTTTTATGAACTTAAAACATTTTTATCGGTATATTATTTTCTGCATAATAGTTCATTTTCTAAATAGTATACAAATATTGAATCTTATTCTCTCTATGAAACCTGAGTCAGCATTTTTTTATATTTCGTTTACTCGAGATTTAGTTTTTTTTCAAGGTAATTAAATCAAGGCCTATTTAACTTTGGTTTTTATTTCGAACGTGTTACATGTTTGTGTTTCCGACGTTAACATTGTCTTTCCTTACCAACAGTATAAAATCGGTCAGTTGAGTTTCACCCACTGGCCACTTTACAATCTAAACGAATCAGGACAAATATAACCAGTTACCGTACAAACAAAGACGACACGGTAAACTTGCCGGTATTATTGTTTGACATTTTGAAGTTTTACTTCGGCTCGCATTAAAATGCCGAAGTATTGAAATCATGCGATAATTTTTTGTATGTCTGTCTGTTAACACGATATATGCACTACGTGTCTGTTAACACGTAGACAACTTCTGGTGGTGTCAAAATCTTCGTAATTTTATTGCGCAGAGTTAAAAAGCTTTTGAGCTTTCTATCGTGAGTCGTAGCGAGTTGGGGTCATGTTTTTGGGAAATTTTTTTGAAAATACAGTGTGGGGTAACGTTTTATATGTTTTTGGGTAGGTACTTGAAAACCGATTTTGAGAGTTAAAAGTTGTAGCACATCGGGGTCGCGTTTTTAGGTCAAAATTTTGAAAATATTGGTTCAAAATTTGAAAATACAGTGTGGGGTATCGTTTATGTTTTTGGACTCGGGAAAACCGATTTTGACAGTTAAAGAATCGTAGCTCATCGGCATCACGTTTTTGGAGTCAATATTTTGAAAATAACAGTGTGGGGTATTGTTTTATATGTTTTTAGGTATATAAAAACCGATTTTGACAGTTAAAGAGTCGTAGCACGTCGAGGTTACGTTTTTGGGGTCAACATTTTGAAAATATAGTGTGGGATATTGTTTTATGTTTTTGGATAGGGGAAAACCGATTTTTACAGTACAGTTAAAAAAAAAATAACACGATCCGAAGTCTCGAAAAAGTGTAACATCTTTTCATCTTGTGTTTGTCAACAAGTGATTGACGTAATGTTATCTTGCCTATACTGTATAGGCCTACTTGTTTACTCTAAAGCTGTTAAAATCAAGTATTTATTGATTTAATCTCTGATTGTTACCTAGTACTACACCTAAGTAAGTAGTAAAAAAGCTCAGCTCGACAAAAGCTTGAGTTCGTGAGCTTTAAAAAAAGCTCAGCTCGGCTCGGCTCGAACTCAAAAATCTAGGCTCGCACATGCCTATTTTAAAGTGAACAATATTACAGTTTTGCCTGAATGACAGTTTTAAAAATATTTGGGGTTAAAAACGTTGATTTAAGTAGACCTATGATTAAAGTGTATAATTTTGGTTTTGTTTTCCAAAATTTATTTTAGATCTTTGGGTAAAATGTTTAATTATAGTCTCTTTACATTTACCATGTTGACAATACCTAACAGTATATACCCAGTTGGAAATAGTTTGTTGTTTGTATGCCAAAGGAATTTCTTCTAAAGAACGAAGTAAACAAAAATAATTGTAAAAAATATACATTTTCAACATCTTCATCTTTTAACCTTAAAAAACAAGTCATATAGTCTGCATTACTTCTATAACACATTAAACTTAATATTTTTTCTCATGTGTACCAAATAAATTTGCATTTGATAGAAATATGTTCCTCATACTCACTAACGATAGTAAAAGGTGGTTCCCAAGTGTTTTATCGATCTTTGATTTCAATCATAAGTAGTGTAGTACGGTTATATAATTGAGGTTAGAACTGTTAGCATGTTTTTCGGTTTAGAAAACTGGATGAAGCAAGGGCAATTGTCACTAATATTAAAAAATATTAACAAAATAATAGGATGGATTAGAATTTTGTTTGCCAATTTTGAAAATAAACTTCCCCGATGTAAAACCAATTTCTCTGACTTTCCAACCATGTAAGAAACATGTATTATTTTTACAAAAGGTTTAACTAATCCAAGCTTATATGACTTAATACCTGATAAAAGATGGACACATCAAACTCCACCCCCATGTGAAGTAACTGTACGTTTATGCCTATATCCGCCAAGTCTTTAGCCTTAGTTCTAGTCAACTGTTGCTCAGTAGAATCATCGTGATGTGGTTTGTCATTACACGTGAACAGAAGAATACGTCTGTTTTCCAACTTTATTCCACTGTGGCAAAGAAAAAGTTCAGCTATTGTAGTTAACATTTCTTATAATTTGTATTAATCTGGTAAACAGTGCCAAATAAAACACACCATTTTGAAATGAATTGAATTATAACAGAAAATTAAATTCAAACCAACACAACATTATAAACTTCACTAATTAAACAAAAATATATATATTTACTTTCATTATGGAATAGTCTACGGAACACTGAATTTAATATACACTATTAAGTTTATAAATATTTTCTGTTTGTCGGACTAGTGGTCCATTTACTGGTATTTATACTACCGTAGTTTCGGATGTCTCAAACATACATTCTCAGGTATCACTCTTGCGAGGTCGTTTAAACATTAAAGTTGTTATAACACATGTCTTCAAAATTGAAACTTCCTTCAGGGGTTTAAGGCGAAAAACCTGGGTGGTTATCATCGCCTGGATAACGAAGAGCATTCATATAATGCTCATACAATCATACACAGGTATAAAATTAAACTTTTAATTTACACACACTACAGACAATACACGATAAAATAACAACGATATAACAACAATATTTATACACTAACAACTTGTCACAGGGTTGTAAAGGGCCCTGTAACATAACAATGAATAAAACTCTAATTAAAATAACAAGTAATAAATCTAAACATGGTATGTAAGTTACGTAAATGTATGTTGTTTCAAATGTTTTTAATTACATTCAACCGATGGAGGAATGCTAACACCATATTAATGGTTTGGGAGTCATCACCCACCATCCTCTAAATGCAATTAGGTAGACAAAACCTCTTCCGAACATGTTTCAGCTTTTCACAATCTAGAAGTAGATGTTTAATTGAAAGAAGGTTTAAGCAGTAAGGACAAAGCGGCGGATCCCCACGACGCATCAGAAATCCGTGGGTTAACCCAGAATGGCCAATGCGTAGGCGAGAAACCACCACTTCCTCTCGACGGCTTTCGCGGTTTGAGGATATCCATGGCCGAACGGTATCTTTAATTTGCCGGAGTTTATTTCCTTGTACAGCTACCCACTCTTCTTCCCACTGTCTAAACAGGGCTTGTTTTAAAGAGGACATAAAGTCGGACGAGATTACTCTACTCATGCTAGGCTGTAAGGAAGTGGCTTCCTTAGCAGCTAGGTCTGCTTTAGTGTTTCCATGTATACCGGCGTGACCCGGAACCCAGCAAAACGACACTCCCACGCCCCGTAGCCAAAGTCTGTGCATGGAGCATAGAATATCTTTGACCAAAGGGTTAGGAGAGTACATATATTGAATGGATTCAAGTGCACTTCTTGAATCTGAACATATAAGAAGGTGCACCGGTGTTGCCAGTACAATATTAAGTGCCTTGAGTATTGCAAAAAGTTCTGCTGTATATACAGAAGAGCAAGATGGTAATCCATAAGTGAAACTGTTTCCTGACAGAACAAATGCACATCCGACTCCATTGTCCAGTTTAGAACCATCAGTGAAAATGATCTGACTTGATGGGTAGAGTTTACATATGGATATAAATTCCTGACAGTAAACAACATCGGGTGTAGTTTGTTTTAGATATCTAGACAGTGAAAGATCAACATGAGGGTTTTTAATTAACCATGGAGCGACAAAACATGGTGTATTTTCATATATTGGAGGTAGTGCTAACCCTAGATTATTGAGGATACGGATAGTTCTGATCCCAAAAGGAGCAGTAGATTGTTTACAAAATTTGTACTGTGTAAATAATGGATTGTTGAATATAATATCATATGAAGGGTGTAAAGGTTTGGAGCGCATATTACACATATATGACAATTGTAGACGTTGTCTTCGTCGCGTGAGCGATGGCTCACCCGTTTCAACAAGCAGACTACTAATGGGACTAGAACGAAAAGCTCCGGATGCTAGATGGAGAGCAGTGTTATGAATGGAATCAATCTTTTTAAGAACCGATAACCTAGCTGACGAATAGACTATGGACCCATAGTCAATTCGTGATCGAATAAGAGCTCGGTAAAAACACAACATGCAGGTTCTATCGGCTCCCCAATGAGAACCGCTTAAAACCCGTAAAATATCTAAGATCTTGATGCAGCATGATTTTAAATTTGTCACATGCCGGTTCCAAGAGAGTCTGTGGTCTAAAATAAGACCAAGAAATGTGACTGTGTTATCGGAGTGAAGTAGAGTTCTGTTTACGTACAAAGTGGGACTAAAATGCTGTCTGTGGCGAGTAAAAGCAATGCATCTAGTTTTAGCAGCGGAAAACTTAAATCCTGTCTGATTGGACCATGTTTGTAATTTGTTGATCGTTAATTGCAGTGTTCTTTCTGCGGTTGCTGTGTTTCTGCTTGCCAAGTAGATGGCAAAATCGTCAACAAAAATAGAAGAGTGGACAGGTAATCGGACATTAGCAGTGATGCTATTAATAGCAACTGCAAATAAGGTGACGCTAAGTACGCTGCCTTGAGGGACACCATTCTCTAAATAAAATCGATCTGATAAGGTGGATCCAAGACGCACCCTAAAATATCGATTGGACAGAAAGTTTTTAATAAATGCTAAGATTCTCCCTTGAATACCCCAAGATTGTAATACATTTAGAATTCCTCTTCTCCAAGCCGTATCATATGCCTTTTCAAGATCGAAAAACACTGCAACAAGTGTCTGTCGAAGAAGGAAGGCATTTTGAATGGCCGACTCTAACAAAACCAGCTGATCGATAGATGATCTTCCCTGTCGGAAACCACACTGTTCTTTACAGATCAGTTGGTTACTTTCAAGGTACCATACAAGCCGCCGATTGACCATCTTCTCCACCAGTTTACATAGAACGCTGGTGAGAGAGATAGGGCGATAACTACTTGGATCAGTTTTGTCTTTCCCTGGTTTTAATAGAGGAATTACTATGGCCTCCAACCAAGAATCAGGAAAGATATGCTCATCCCATATACGATTGTATATTTGGAGAAGAGCTTTTCTACCCGACTCTGGAAGGTGTTTAATCATAGAATATACGATACTATCGGGTCCGGGGGCTGAATCCGTAACCGACAATAAGGTAGATTCCAGTTCATCCATTGTAAATGGGTCATTCAATGGAGAATCCTGTGATATGCCGATGGTGAATGGCATGGCTTCTTGAGCAGTTTTGTAAGTCCGAAAAGCATCATAATACACGGCAGTTGAAGAGAACCTAGAAAAGGATGAGCCCAAAATGTTTACAATTTGATGACTGTCTGTAGTCAATATCCCATCCTGCTGCATCAGTCCAACCAAAGGAGCAGAGGAAACATGGCCACACACAGAACGTAACTTCTTCCACACTGTTGATGTGGGAGTCGTTCTGGTTATTGTACCGATATATTGGGTCCAAGAGTCTTTCCTGCTCTGCCTGAATACTCTGCGAGCTTTGGCACGCAAGATTTTATAATTTTCCAGATTTTCACCCGTCGGTATACGATTAAAGGTCCTTAATGCTTTCCTGCGTAAGCGCAGAGCTTCTTTACATTTGTCATTCCACCAAGGAACAGGTGGACGTTTTGGTCGTGTTGAAGTTTTTGGTATGTTATGTTCTGCTGCTGAAATAATGGAATCTGTAAACATATCAACTGTTTCATTTATAGAATTAATTGTGTTGATTATTTTCTGGCAATGCGAATTGATTTGTAAAATCATTCCATAAGGCTTTATTTATTATCCACCGAGGTGTTCGGTTGTTCAGAAAAGAGGAGTCACCAAAGGAAATTTTTATAGGGGCATGGTCGCTGCTATACAAATCTGCCATCACTGTCCACTCAGATCTTGCAGCTAGCGAAGGACTACAGAATGACAAGTCTACGACTGTCCAACCTCCTGTCGAAGCTGCTAAGTGCGTTAGCGATCCGTCATTAAGTAAACACAAATCTAAATCGGATCGAATCCTCTCAACGCAAATACCCCTTGGGCTGCAGGTTGAGGATCCCCAAGAATAATGATGTGCGTTGAAATCGCCAAGTAGCAGAATCGGAGCAGGTAATTGATATATTAAGTCGATCAAGTCGTTTGATTGGACAGTATAGCTTGGTGGCAGGTATAGGCTGCATATCGTTAGTTTTATGGGAACAGCGACTCGAATTGCTACTGCTTGTAATGGTGTATCCAGATTTACGGGAACACCATCCACAGAGTTGTGAGCAAGTATGGCTACACCACCTCTTGCTCTTTCTCTGTAACAAAATCTGACCTGAAGACGGAATACCCTCTTAAATGTACAGAATGGGTATTATGGAGATGTGTCTCCTGGAGACAAACGAATAGAGGAGACGTGTCTCGTACAAGAACTTTCAGATCTTCCATGTGACTTCTAACACCATTTAAATTCCACTGAACCACATTCAGATTAGGGATCGTGGACATAGATAATGAAGGAATAAATATATTTCAACAGAACATAGTATATTTTGAGATTAATATAATAATATTAAAATTAAAATAAATGAATATTAGAAGGGACATGGTCCCTTTTTAAACTTTTCATTTTCCTGTCCAGTAGTGACCGGAAGGTTTTTTTGTTGTGTGTCCTTGTCCACTTCCATATTTCCCTCACTCATCTTGGAAGATGTTGAGGGTGGAGAAGGACAAGGATCGGGTTTTTTAGGAGGATTTGTAGGGGAACCTCCTTTTTCATTTTCTTTTTTAATACTTTTTGTAATTTTTGTATTTTTACTCTTCATAGCAACAGGTTTCTTCCCTGAAACGGGTCCAGAACTTCTTCCTGTTACTACAGATGGACAAGTATAAGATTTTTTTTTTAAATTGTTTTACCCCAGTTATTGGGGTAATTTTCTTTTTTAATATGGTTTTTTCCCGAGTTCCAGTTCTCAGATCAAGAGCAGGGATAGATGGTTCTATTTCTGCTTCTGAAACCGAGAAACTGGAGGACGGAAGAACGGAATTTAAAGGAACTAGAACAGAAGCGGGAGCAGAAGGAGACACTTTAGAGAAAAGGGCGACTAGCTGAGCTACCTGGTCATTCAAGATTTTGACTGTTTTAGCCAATTCTCCACAATTTGCGCATGGAGTGTTGCTCTTATTTGAGACCACTGCAGCAAATGATTTGTCTTCTAGAGAAGGCCTAGAGGTTTTATATAACTTTTTTTGCAGCATTAAATGGTATTTTTTCCTTAGCCATAATAGTAAGGACTGCTTTTTCTTCTTTAAACTTTTCACAGTTAAAGGACCGTGCAGGATGATCGCCGCCACAGTTGGGACACTTGGCGTCATCTTTGCAGCCCTCACTATTATGACCTTTTTTCCCGCACTGACCGCATGTTTCTTGCTTTGTGCAAGTAGAACTCACGTGTCCAAACCCTTGACACTTAAAACAACGTCGAGGGTTTGGGATGTAAGGTCTAACAGACAGACGATAGAAACCTGCATAGATATACTCTGGCAATGTGGGTGTGCCTAAAGTTAGAATCAAAGAAGCAGTGGCTTTTTTCTCTCCATTTTCATTGTGCATTATGCGAGTAACTTCAAGAACTGACTGGCTGGCTAATTCGCTCTTTATTTCCTCCAAACTAATGGTGATCAAGTCTCTACAGGTAATGACACCTTTTGAATAATTCAAGGATCTGTGAGGTTCTACAGATACCTTGACTTTGTCATAGAAGGAAGTCATCTTTAACAGCGACAAACTTTGTTTCTCGCTGTTAGTTTCCACTAAAATGGTGCCATTCTGTAATTTCCTAATGGAAAGTACAGGGCCCGCTGTTCCAGTAATTGCCTTGTTGATTACAAAGGGCGATACCTTTGATAAATCTGTATCCTTTTCCGCATTTGAAAAAAATAAAAATTTGGGAGCTGGCAACTCAGATGGTTGTTGAGTAGCCCTCTCCTTTGTCTTTTTGAACAATTCTTTGTTGACAGACTCATCAGAAGAATCCGAATGATGTCTCTTTATTCCTAAATCTGATTTGACGGTTTTTTTTACCATGTGTTTTTTTGTCCAGCGCATCGTGTTAGGCGGAATCGGGCGAACTCGGTAAGGGCTTGCCCATCAGATCACATTGCGATCACTTCCGAACCCCCAGTTCCATGAGGATCCCGAGCACTCTTTTGCCAGTCTGGATGGACATCAGTCTGGAACCCGAAACTACTGTGAGGAAGAATCCGACTTTCTTCAACACCGCGAACACTTCCTGACCAAGAACCGAAGTGGCTGGCCCCAGAACAGAAACCACGCATACGTCTCGGCAGAGCAAGCTCACATCAGCCTTACTAAACCAGAGTTTGTCAAGACTCTGGTAAGTTCGGCACTCCCAAAGCGCAATGGCTCTGCACAGTCAAAATTCCTAAAAGAAGGTGAGAATTGGAATGTTGTATTGTTTAATGTGTGTGTTTATGTGATTGGATGGAAGTTTTGTAAGTGTTAAATGTGTTGGGCGTTGTTAGACTCGGGTACCGCGAGGGACGCCAAACCCCTCTTAGTAGGTACAGCTAGTCTGCACCCCCCGTGCGGAGTCCTTCAGGGAGGAGTCCACCCCAAGTTAATCTAATTTAATACTGAATTTCATTTGATGCATTTTATTGGTTTGAATAAATTACTATTCTGTAAAAAAATATTGCTTAGTAACATTCAATGAATGTTTCACAATTGATAACATACCTGTTTGAAAAAGCGAAACTGCATGTCCAAAGAGCATTTCCCAAGGAATATTGATCAGAATAACCATATTTAGTTTTATAATCATTTGAGTCTGGATCTTTACCTGCAAAACGAAAGGTTTAAAATAAAAACATACCAAAAATAAGTTTCATGATTGCCAAGTCATATTTAAAATATTATTCAGGAGAATACTACCTTATTACATTAACTGTTTTTGTTATGTAAATTCTTTTGAACCTTTTCAACTTCAAAAATTATTTTTGAGAAACTAACTCAAATTTCTATTTTAACAAATTTAATAAAACTTGGTGTATTAAAGTTTTGTGTGGGTTTTTTACTACGGTTTTATTAACTCGCTTTCTTGTCTGTCTGTTTGGTACAAATGTTGCAATCGGTATAAACTAACTTCCCGATGAGCTCCGAGACTTTAAACATAATTCAGAACTGGATGACAATGCAATATTAACTCGTTTTCTTGTCTGTCTGTTTGGTACAAATTTTGCAATCGATTATAAACTAACTTCCCGATGAGCTCCGAGACTTTAAACATAATTCAGAACTGGATGACAATGCAATAATTAACTCATTTTCTTATCTGTCTGTTTGGTACAAATTTTGCAATCGATTATAAACTAACTTCCCGATGAGCTCCGAGACTTTAAACATAATTCAGAACTGGATGACAATGCAATATTAACTCGTTTTCTTGTCTGTCTGGTACAAATTTTGCAATCGATTATAAACTAACTTCCCGATGAGCTCCGAGACTTTAAACAATTCAGAACTGGATGACAATGCAATATTAACTCGTTTTTTTATCTGTCGGTTTGGTACAAATGTTGCAATCGATTATAAACTAACTTCCCGATGGGCTAGAGACTTGAAACTTTAAACATAGCTCAGAACTGGAAGACAATGCAATATTAACTCAATTTCTTGCGTGTCTGTTTGTTCGGCACAAATGTTGCAATCGATTTCGAACTAACTGCCCGATGAGCCAAAGACTTTAAACATAGCTCAGAACTGTCCGTCATAATCTCATCAATATGTTTAGAATCTATTAAAAAATTGTACACACACAAGACTAAAATGTATACAATAATTTGTCCTAGCAAGATACAGATTCCTAGCCCAATACAGATTAAAGCGTACAAGGATGTTCCCTCTTGTGTTGGAAATATGTTTTTACACAAATTTTAATCAATGTAATTTGCTATTCTAAAAATTTGTTTGAAAATAGTATTTAGTTCAGTAAAAAAAATAATAAATTGTTGAAGTAAATACTAACTCGATTCAATAAGGGATTTCAACCCCTTAATGGCCTGTACATTAGGTTTGTCCAACGGCATTACTGTTTTAATGTTCGTCAGATTGGAACCATCGTCCCCGTTCACTGTCCCATACAGAATAACTGAATAGTATTCTGATTCCCGAGAAGTGATTTTTTTCAGCAAAGTCGCCTCGCAACACTGAAATAATAATAAAAAAAACAAACATTAATAGACCCAGGCTTTGAATAGCTATTTACAATTTAGAGGTCTTGTAAACTTTGTGCCGTTTTTAGACTCAGGCACATTTAAAATCTTTTGATAATTCCATTTAAGTTATAACTAAACTAATGTACATCGCAGACTGCATATTGATTACAATCGACAACCAGTTTAGAGATAAACCTTGCACGCAAAGCGACATTATTGGAACAGCTGATTGACCCAGTGGCGGCTCGTGAGTAAAATGCTGGAGGGCACACACCACTGAGGTGTTTGTACATTTTGTGTATTTTAGTGAGTTTTTAAGGCAATCTAGGTATTAAATTTGTGATGCCATATGTTTCTGAAATACTTATCATATGTAAATCTGAAATACTCTACTTACACACCTTTAGTTATATTGCTTGTAGCAGAAGTCCATCCTTCTTTCCGACTCACTAGATACGTCGCTCTGCGCATGCTCGGACGCCGTCCCAAGCCTTCCATAAGGCACAAACTTAGACGCGTCATAGCACCAGCAGCCCCCACCACTACCACTCTTCATATAACTGCATGGTAATGGATTGGGACGTTCTGGCCAGCGACCCACGGCTACAAACAAACTTTTCGCGCTATTTTTGCGTGTTTTTTCCTACATTTTTGATGTATGTGATTGAAAAAAACACTTTGGTTAATTAGATGTATAATTATAATTGAATGGGTATTTAATTTTTTTCCTTTTTCAAATCTTTTGGAGGGGCGGCGTCAGAGAGAGCCCTTATGGGCAAGCCGCCACTGGATTGACCATTACAACTAACCTTGGCACTGTACAATCTTCCAGAACTTTCCTACAACTATAAACGTTCCACTTTCATTCAACGAAAAAATGCTGTCTACTATATTGTGATAGATATGTTCGCATAATTGTTCAAGCTTTACATTTCAAAAATGTAAATTCAGTGCATAAAGTAAATGTATTTGTGAGCGCGAAATTGTAAACGTAATTGTATGTGATGTTGATTTATTTCTTTGTCTAAAACTCCATACACGACATCTTGCCCAGGTATGTCCAAATTTGATTTTGTTTAGCTATTTTGCTTTTCCTTTTGGTTTGAAGTGCACTTGTGTTACGAATTGATAGGGTGTGTAAAAGATATATATTGGTTATATTCAGTATTAGAGTTAGTATGTTTAGTGTAAAGATATTACTTTGCGTAAGACAGATGGAGATAAACAAGGAAGTATAAATAAGGAAGGATGAGCTTGGCGGAAGTGTTTTTGTGTTGCACGGAAGAACAGTGTAGTTTGTCAACACGGAAGTTAGATGGGTTATATAAGCATAACCCTAATCTAGATTCGAGGCCTGTCTGTTAAAGTGTGGGGCCGGAAAGCTAGGCCAATTAGCTAGGGACGTTTGGCCGGGACTTGGCCAAGTATTGTGATTGAGAAGCTAAGGGTTGGAAGCTGGACAGCAAGAGACAAGTCATCACTACGAGAAGTCTACACGAGATTGAAGGACGAAACCGGTTCTGCAATAGAACGAGATTTGAGTGAGTCACAGAATACTTAGCCTATTAATATCACATTGAGTTTGGAGTCAAAAGTTTAACGGGAAAGTTTAATTAAAGTAAATTCAGTAGCTTTGTTTACCGAGTTCTTGTTTCAGTCTGTCATACGAAAGTAGTATCTAGTAAAGGAAATGTATGTAGAGCATAAGTATAGGCTAATGTATCGAATCAAATGTACCTGTATAATTGCAAGGGCTTGCAAATAAAACAATGTTAAAATAAGTATTACCACTGAACCACTGATGCATTGTTTTTATTGATCTGTCCCTTTGTTACTAATATAGTAAAGTATTGTTTGAACCCGGGTGATAAGGGAACAAGAAATCCTAACCCTATCACTTGTGTATATATTTGTTTTCAAGTAAATTAATTAATATACATTTTTATTAGTAAATTTCAGTTAACTTCCTTTTAGGTAAAGTAAAATAGTCAAGCCTAAAACCTTTGTTTCGACAACCTTATGTAATCATGTTTCAGTATGCTTAACTTTGATTGGACAAGTCTAAAGTTGATAAAAATGCTGTTTAAACCTATTGCAAGCAATATGCTAAGCACATGCCCTGTATTGACTTCTGTATCAATCGCCTTTGCAATATTATCTGCATTCATATAGCTAATATTGTATCTTCCTGTTTAATATGTAACTAAGAAGCCTCTACATTAGATATTGATTTGAAAGAGAAAACAACTTGATATTTGTCCAAATTCTGTTAGATTTGCCTATGTTGTGCTGGTAATGTGTGCGAATAATAATGATTGTTGTAGGCTATGTTCTTCCAGCTTCTACCAGTTAATACTGATTAGGTAATGTACACTGTAGTGTATAATTCATTTTTTTGTACGTAATGGCAATTTGATTTTATAAACAACCTTGTTTAAGTACTTAGGTAAATTTGATTTAGGTAATGACAATTTAATTTTGAAAACACCCTGTTTTAAGTAGCCTACTTAAGTTTAGGTAAATTTGATTTTGGCTCAAAAATAAAATGTTAAAAATATCAATGAAGATAAAGCTCATATATTTAACCCTAGAACCGGCAGACGGTACATAATATACCGTCACTCCAACACATTTGTAACGAGTGATTGTATTGAATATTTGACCCACTAAAAATCTTCCAATCTCAAAAAGACAAACACCATTGGAAATGTAATGTTTCAAACTTTAATTTTTGTATTTACAATTTCTTTCTAAAACGTATATTTACATACGTAATCATCGTTGCAGTTCATTAGTTTTCTACAAATCAATCGGCGCCCGAAAATTCATACAAAACATAACGAAATAACTCAACTTTCGTCAATCTCTAAAGCCCGCCCAGTAGGTTTTCTTAGTTAAAACTATGTATCGATGAATTCATCACAATTTCCCCTATCCAAAACTTCCATCCAATCAAAAATCGGACAAATAGTTCTGAAGTTGTAAGGGGTTTTTGTAGACCCTTGCAATTGGTCAGTTTTCCAACCAATAAACAGCGTTATTTATTTCACGTGATATCTGTGTGACCTCAATCGTTTTTTAGAGATATTTTGGTATCTTTGTAAACATAATGCTTCAAGCTAACTTTTCCTGTAAACCAAATATGCTATATTTGAACAGTTTATTGTGTAGGACCGTGGGAAAGTAACTGCTAATACGGTCTCATCTAACGTTCGAATCTGAAGCCTAACGGACTTTTACAACATGGCTAGACATAGGAGTTTGCGCGCGCATCTTGTACAGACGAGAGTTTTCTATATTTTTCTAACTTTTGTTATTCAAATAATTCTAAGTCAAACACTTTTATGAAAAGATAATTTACAAGTATACAGTTCAGTTCTTTGATTTATTCTCTACACTTTGTTATAATAATATTTCATTTTTGGGCAAAGCATATAATAGTAAATTACGTTTCTAACTTGGCATACTTTTGATGCAGACTTGTAGTAGGAACATAAAAACTCGTGTTTTCAAAATAAGAAATTTGAAACTTAAATGTTTTTATACAGTTCTATTTAGAACTAAATTACGAAACATTTTTACATTTATGGAAAAAATTACAAAAAATGTTTACTACTTTTTATGTAGACTTAAAGTTGAACTTTTATTTTTCGTAACTGAACATTTTTTGTTTCTTGAGCTAATAACTTTGTAAATTTTACATCTATCATTTTTTTACTGGCATATATAAATTTTTTGAACCTTTTCTACAAAAAAAGCTATGGAACACTTTTTGATTGGGGTTTATTTACTATTTTTGGCGAATTTTTGAATAAATGCTTGCACACGCCAAAAAATCCATTTTCGTTAAAGCTGCCGGTTCTAGGGTTAACAAAACATCAAGAACTGATATGATAGGTACTTCCATATGTAGGCTATAGGCCTAAGCTATTATTCTTTTCTGCATTTCTTTTGTCCAATCCTTTGTCTACAGGCTTTTTGAAAAATTGTCATTCTGAAATGGAAGCCTTCCCTTATCTTGATGTAGCCAGCCTGTTGTTAGGGGTGGAAATTACAAGCCCAATCTCTCCCGGGTTCTAAATCATGGATCACTAAGGTTCAAGGAGTATTATCATAGAAATAAACCAGTCCGTATGTTTTACAATTTACTATATTTTATTATCAAGTGGTTCAGTGGTAGACTATTTTTTTTACAATCTCTATAAACAAAACTACAATGAATAACTGATTCTTTTACCAACCACTAATCAACTAATCTTTATTATTCTAACTAAAAAATCAACTTGGCAATGCTACCCCAAGACGAAACACCCAAAGAAATAGCTATGTTCGTGTAATGCTAACTCCAATGAGCTTCTACTTTCATTTAAACAAAAGGAAACATAAACACTTTTATGATGGATATCTAACAATCTGTTCACGTACCTATTCACCAAAGCTCTCTAACTGGAATTCTCGTAGCCAAAATGATCACTTCCCGACCAGCAGCGTTTTCTCCACTTCACAGGAAAACTAACTCTGTCACACAGAGTCTCCGCCCGGCACACAAAAATACTGGTCCTAGATCTAGGTCAGTATGACCCTTTTACAGTTTGTCAGATTATCCAAGTGTGTCTTTGTAAGTGTGCCTTGTTCGAGTCAGCTATTTCATAACATTTTGCATTATTACACAATGCTGTTCCACTTTCTGTGTCTTCGTCTTGGGCTAGTAAATTCTAAACTATTCTAAACTTTATTTTAATATCTTTCTATATTTATTTCTTAAACCTACCCTCTAATCTTAACACTGTCAACAACTTTAGAGGTTTTGTAACCCTTAAGCTGAGAGGCAGCTGAATATCTGGTAAAATTATATTTTCCTCCTTTAACATGTCTGTCTAAAGCTTCTTACATGAGACTGCCATTTATCAACCGGCACAAAAACATCATATTGGCGACTCAGTGTGCGTCTGTATGTATCGTAAACAAACAGATTAGGCTGACCTTTGTCCCATTCATTTCTTAGGCTGTTTATTTTTCACAAAAATTATTATTTTTCCCTAGCCTAGCCTGAAGTT
Source organism: Philaenus spumarius (assembly GCA_018207615.1). Classification (NCBI taxonomy): domain Eukaryota; kingdom Metazoa; phylum Arthropoda; class Insecta; order Hemiptera; family Aphrophoridae; genus Philaenus; species Philaenus spumarius. Next base: position 92,207 of record JAGFPH010001177.1, read on the forward strand.
CCCATGAACCTCGTTTTCTGCACCCCTGCAGTATTGTGTTACATGATTAAAGGCCTAAATTCTTACTTCCGTGAGGCAAGGGAGGCAGAATAGTTTATGCTAGTCCAGTATGCTACAATTGAGACCTCCAATACAGTAGCTTAGGTTCAAGCCTATGTACCGGTGTTCGGTTTACTTAAACGCTATACTAGAGGTGAGCCATTAAATACAGTTACTTTGGATCAGACTTGTGTTTTTCGCTGAAAACAAATGTACATGTCCTATTTGCTTTCAAGTCAAAGTCCTGGCTTGATTAATACCGGTTTGGTTCTGATCTACACTTTACTACTAATGTTAATCAAGTACTTTCTAATACTGAATGTAAATTGAGGTACTCTGATCATGCACAAACTGGTTGTGTAAATGCCAAACAGATTAAGTAACGTAGTCAGACAGCTTGTCCCTAATTCCATAGAATAAAATATATACATATCATATTATATATGTAGCCTATATATATTTAAATATATATTATACAGAATGTGAATGAGACAAAACATAGGCCTGTACCTTAAACCTACACATAGACTTACCTTCCGTTAGTGGTTATAATTTAATTGCTATAGAAAATTTATTTTTATTAAAATATATAATACTTAGCCTGAATTAATATAACTTAGCCTCTCTTTTTCATGACATATTATAGTAATTCAATATACAATTATATTACATGTGTCAAAGTTTATAATACGCTTTAACATACAGTTACCTCCTGCTAATTTAGTTCATAAAGATAAATAGGCATATAGCATACTATACCTAACGTTGATCAAATTATGATAGCTTGTCTAGCTGGTAGCACGACTACTTACTTTCCTAAAAAAAGGCAATCGGCTGGCACAATTTCAACAATGAGTGACATTTGAAAGTTCTTCACTGGCTATTTTAAGTTTGTAAATTTAAAATAACTTAAGATACACTATTTTGCTCTTAGAAGGCAAATTTAAAATTTACTCCATGTGAAATATTTAATACAATACTACAAATTCATTCAGAAAATAAATTAGCAAAGCTCCAAAATTTACAAGAGGCAAGGATGGCAACTTATATGTAAAAAACATTCCAGAACAGAATTGTAATGTTTAATTAGATATTTACTTCCATTATACATGGTTTGAAAGAGTGGTGTGAATTTAGATCACCTGACCTTTTTTAAGGAATCAGAATACTGCTGCCAACCTAAGTGCATTGTATTATTGAATTTTAGTAAGCATACTCTGACTAGAGACTGTAAGTTAGAACTACAGACTAGATATATACTTTTTTTTTATACAAATGGAGGACGTGTTAACCAGAGGTTTTTGGAATTTTTTTTCATGTTATGAAAGAAACACCAAAAATATCCGCGGGAAATAAATACCTATTATAGAAAATACGAGATAAATAAAAGTAGAAAATAAAGAGGTTACATCAGTCATTTTTTATATTTAACACTTCTAAATAAAAGAAACAAATCACTTACAGTAATACACCAAAAATATAAACAATAACTTGACTAAACAAAATTAATGAAACAAATCACGAAAATGTACGTGAATTTGCTAAATAACTTTCCAAAATGTTTAGTTTAAAAACAATATCAATTAACCTTATTAAATTACATTGAATACCAGCGAAAAGCCTGCCGGGATAGTATGTTGATTCCCGATTTGTCAACTTTGCCACATTGAAAGTTAAATATAAAAGATTACGTCATAGAGATTTTATTGGTTGTGAATATAGGCACTGCTTTTGGTGGCATTTTGTTAAATTATTAAATTCAAATAATTTAATACCGGTACATTTGAATTAAAATCAGTTGACATCAAAATGGTACTACGAAGTGTAACGGTTGTTCCGTTTCTTGGTTGGAATGCAGCAGGAAATCGGATAGTGAAATATTACAGTTTTATATAGATCACGGCGTTTACAACAAACTGAACTCGTTTGTGTGTGGTAACAGTAAGTGTAGAAACATTCTCTTTGTAAATGAAGACGCCAACTTTCTGTTCAGGTGTGGGAAGTATTAGAACCTAAGAGGAGAAGGTAAAAAAGGAAATGTTGGTTTGTCGGCAAAGCTATACCCACCACACAAATAAGGTAGATTATTATTTTTATAATATTTATTATTTTACTAACCTTCAAACAGTCAGTTTTTGGTTCAGAACACGTCTGACCGCGGTTTCGACACCGCAAAAAAAAATTAAAAAAATAATAAATATTATTATTATTTAACAGTCCAGGAAGTAGGACAATAAAAACATGAACATTGTTTTTATACTGTTACCAATTATATTGTTTTGTATAACAAAATTGCAAACATGTAAGTTATATATATGAATATATAAAGAGCCTGAAGCTCTAACTTACAGTCTCTAGTCGTAGTATGTTCCTAGTTTGTAACATAAACATATGTAAGTTTATAACACTTCTTAGTTTGCTAAAAAAGGTCTTTAATTTCTAAACATATAATTATATTATATACAGTTAAAACTTCTTCCTTACAGTACATTCTAGTCCCAACAATCTGGCAACTCCGTTAGTCTTGTGTTAGCCTATATATCGCTATCGTGTATAAAAGGGCTAAAGATTCTCAATGTTAAATCCCATAAGCGACTTTTGGTTTGATCATTTGTTATGTAGTATTTGTTTTAGATTGTTTGTAATTGATTTCCCGTGATCAGTGAAGTGTCTAATTTCATTATATATATAAAGGAAGAAGTGAAATTTATTGTACCGGTAATTCTATTAAAACCTGTGGTCAACACGTCATCTACTAGAACCCTTTTTTAATGCAATACGCCCAGGTGTACTAATGTAAACTTTCGCAGAAAGAATTTTCTTTAAACTTATCTTACATTATTAAATTTAAACACTCCACGGCGTAAGTTTACTATTCGACCCTAGGCTGATATTTTTGCAGACAACGACGATGTTGTTTTACATTCTACTGATAAATGTTGAGTATAGGTAAACATACTGTGACTAAATACTATAGGTTAGAACCTTTAGGCTATTTTTGTTTATTATTCTTGCATTTATGTTGCCATAGGTTAGCCTAGGGTCAAATAGTAAACTTGCGCCCACTCCACAACACAAATAAAATAATAGTATATAACGCCCTAAACTAACTTCACTTCACTGTGCTTGCATCTCCTCCTGACATAGCACATTTATTTGTCGTTATTTCTAACTTGTCCATTACAGGTATGTATTGAAATAATGGGTAAATTACAGTATACTCCCTCAAGTATATTAACATTAATTAATACATTTGTTATTTTCTTAATGATTCCTGAGAAAATGTCATTTGGTGTAATGATATCTACAAGATGGTCTATTCTAACATTATGCCGATAAGCAACTCAATAAGTGTAAAAGGATTTAAGGACGTATTTTTAAGCTGCGGGGGACCCACAAACTCACCTGAAGGGCTTTTGTCAAACAACTCTCATCAGAAAAATCCTTCATAATCATATTTCGTGTTGCATCAATCAAGAAAATCACACCTGACTTCTTACTGTTAGAGTAAAGAGGCCTGCTTGGAGAATTTTCTGACTCATCTTCACTGTAGGTCAAATCTTCGTCGCTGTTTTCCATGATTCACAAATTATGATTTTAAACTAACCGAATAAGATTTTAAGGTGTAAGACAATAGGAACACCTAAACACAACCAAACAACCGCGGTTCTAATGCTATTATGCAAAGCAAAATGTAAGCTATTGAATCATTGAATCTATTGCAACCAGATTAACTGACAGCAACGGCGCACAAGACACAGAGCTGGTAAGGCACAATGTTGTGTTGTTATAGTATAGATTCATAGATTGTGATTTGTGTGGGCGGGATCGACTAATAGTGTTGCCACTAGGAAGTTGTTAAATTATACTAAAATGTTCAAAATTTTGTCTAAATTACGGTACCTTAAGGCGGGTTACACACCGGTGTCGCTGACATTTATCGTGCTAGAGACATGTCACTCGAAAACCAACCTGTGTTATCTTATGGAGCTATACACACCAGTGTCACGGACACGTTGAGAGCGACTCGTGTCACTAGCACGTGTCTCTAGCGAACCAACCGGTCGGTGTTTGGACGGACATGTCTCTTGCCTCTTGGGTCCGCGAATGCGCAGAACGTATTTCTAGTCAGTCTTTCTTATTATTAACAGCCTTTCTTCAATACTAACTGATTTCCGATAGTTATTATCCTCGATGTTACGCTTATCTTTCAACAGGCCGCACAGGTTTGTATAAGTTTCAGGTTTCATCCTATAAACATTTTAGAACTTTTCAGGGTATTGGAATAACTGTCTTGTTACAGTAAATTGACTGGATAACAGATTATCTTTCCAATATGGATGGGTCCAGAATTTCCTGCAATATGTATTTTTCGCCGTCGTCTTCTTCTCCTTAACACCAACAGCAACAACACAGCATCCTCCTCCGACATTTTCTAAAATAAGCTGACTCCTTCTCTTCCTTGTCAATAGCACGTGCCTCTCCCATGTCTATTGCATGTCACTGGAATCATGCTAGTGACATCAGAAATGTCAGCGACATTGTGCCTGCGACACCGGTGTGTAATCCGCCTAAGAGTCTGCTGTAGTGGCGGCCATCTTGGATTTTTATCCCATAAGAGCAATGTTAAATTTCAAACCATTTATTTCTTTTACTTTTTATCATAAAATTGTTTGAAAGGTCTCATTTTAAGCACAGTCACAATACGCATCCGTCTTGCAATTAACATTTGTTTAAATACTTTTGATTTGTTATGTAATTGACATTTTGTAAGTACAAAGTTTGAATTTTTTTCCTAACACAATAAAAAATTAATAATGAAAAAAAATTTGCAAGCCGGATCCGAAATTTTATAAAGAATATTCAGTTTTTTTTTTTCATCGCTCAATTACAAAAGATAGACTTATAAAATGGTTTGAAATGAGGCAATGTCAGAGTTCAGCTGTAAGAAATTGCACTGTTTAGATAGGGATATATTGAGAAGCGGTTGGGTTTCCGGTTGCTTTCTCGTTTACTGGAGCAGACCCTTAAGAGTCCTTGGAGGCTAACGGCTATCTTGGATTTGCCCGCCATAAGAGCAATGTTAATTTCAAACAGCCGCTGAAGAGTTATTTACCATCCCAAAATAATTTGTCACATACCAAAGTGATTGTAATTTAAATATCTAGGGCGCTATGAGATAAGAAATATTGTTTGTAGTGTTTTTTTTTTTTTGCTTTATGAGTAAAAATTAATACTAAAACAAAATTAATATTTTTTACAAAAAATGGTTTGTTTTTGAGACTTTAATTTTCACAGTTCCCTTAGTGAATTAGTTCTTAAAACTCTGTTAAATTTTCAATGCATTAGGAGGAAAGATTAAACGGTAATTTAAGTTTAAATGAAGTAATGTTACGTGGTCGTTATGCGCCGAACGGCATGTTTATCGGGCATTCGTAGTTCTCTAGTTGACCGAGAGAAGAAAAGCGCTAGATCTGGGCGGCACGGTTAGGTTCCAAGGACTCTTAAGGTGCGTTTACACGTACGAGTTTTTAATTCTAGAGAGTGGTAGATATAATTTCGAGAGTAAAACTCGCAAATGTAAAGGTTCTGAGAGTTCTCGCCGAAAGTAGAGGGGGAGCGCTCCCAGAGTAGTAATGTTGCATCATCTTCGCCAGTGTAAAGTTTTTCCCCAAGCTCTCGGTGAGTGCTCTCAACTATTGAAGAAAGTTTGTATTTGCTGAGAGTAAAATATGGAGAAACAAACTAAACATTGGACTAACGAGGTGGTTTGCAAACCTTATTAGTGCATATGAGTTGCATCCAATTCTTTGGGACATTCAAAACCCAGATTTAAAAAATAAAATAAAAAAGTAAATGTGTGCGGTCGTGGGACCCCCGCCGCCGTCAGGAACATAGGTCATGACGCCTTTTCTTTTACCAGCCTTAACGGCAACATGTAACGGTCCCCGCCTCCTTGGGTTCGGCTCTCCTGCATCCGAATCCTGAAGCGACGTTTTCCCTGGTCGGGCTGTGCCTTTCTGTCCTCGTGCGAACGTACGGGCTTTGTCAGGATGGTAGATGGCGAGCAGGTTCTTCAATAATTCGGTAAACTCATGATCAGTTGAAACGTTTATTGAACCATTTACAAAAGACTACTCTGTTGGTTCCGATTATTCTAAGACTAACGATACGCCATGAGGCCAAAGCAAGATCAATCCCCATTTATTATTGAGTCTAAACGCGGACGCGTTCACTTCCAGACTATCTGATGCATCTCTGGATGCTTTCCTCTAGCGTCCCCCTCCCTTAGTTAACTAGTAATCGTCTTCTCAGCAATGTACCTATAGCCAAGCCTATACTATGACCACTGTTATTGGACCCTTTAATATTTAGTATCTTTACTTATTATTTATAATTATTTACGAGTTGAGGGGTACCTGTCACATCACCCCCCGGCATCACCAGAGTCGGCCCCTTCGACTCCTTCGCCACTCTGAAATGCAGCTCTTTGATGTTTGGTTTGTTTTTTTTCAACTTTTGTGGGCGTGGGTTCAAATCCCACTTCTGACACCAGTTGTAACGGCCCCGCCTCCTTGGGTTCGGCTCTCCTGCGTCCGAATCCTGAAGCGGCGTTTTCCCTGGTCGGGCTGTGCCTTTCTGTCCTCGTGCGGACGTACGGGCTTTGTCAGGATGGTGGATGGCGAGCAGGTTCTTCAATAATTCGGTAAACTCATGATCAGTTGAAACGTTTATTGAACCATTTACAAATGACTACTCTGTTGGTTCCGATTATTCTAAGACTAACAATACGCCATGAGGCCAAAGCAAGATCAATCCACCATTTATTATTGAGTCTAAACGCGGACGCGTTCACTTCCAGACTAACTGATGCTTCTCTGGATGCTTTCCTCTAGCGTCCCCCTCCCTTAGTTAACTAGGAATCGTCTTCTCAGCAATGTACCTATAGCCAAGCCTATACTATGTCCACTGTTAGTGGACCATTTAATATTTAGTATATTTACTTATTATTTATAATTATTTACGAGTTGAGGGGTACCTGTCACAAACATACACACATAATTTTAATCCATCAATTGCCGTTTATTATTAGTTTGTTTTTTATACAAATGTTAACTGTTTCCATACGTTTAATGTTATTATAATAAAGGTGTACAATTAATTATAACATCAAAGCTAAGATGGTAAACACAGTTAAATGTCCATTCTTTGTAAATACATTCAATAAGTTAAACATAAAATGTTGGTTCATCAGTCTAGGTATAATCTAAAATTGGATGGGTGAATGGAAAAAGAATAAAATTCCAAAACATATGTTTTTGGGAAATAAAAAAAAACTTTCTATTTCTTACGTTTTTGTTTTAATCAAAAAACTTACCATAGAAGATTTGTATATTAACTCATAAGCTTTAGATTTATATATAAAATAGCTTTTTATTCCCAATAGTTAACAAGCAAAAAATGTTTTTGCTTTTTAATGCATGTTGGAATATTATAATTTTTTCACTCAAAAGTAGTAAACATCGGTAAAGTGTAACTAATTTTGATTGTTATCAAAAGAAATTTAATGATACATTTAGTTTAACTTATAAAGTAACAGAGTCTTTCATTTATTCATTTTCATTTTCATCATTCGCCCTTTCCAAGTTAGAAGTAGGCCAGGCCAGACGCTCTTCATAGAACGTTTTGTATTCATCGGGTACGTATTGAACTATTTTGCCAATGGCATGTGAACCTAGCGCTCAAACGTTAATAAATGGAATTACTTACTTCTTACTTCTTAAGGCGAGCTTCCAGTGCTTTCCGCTCCGATGGCTCGATGTCTCCGGTATAACAGTGCCGCACTCTGCCAAAACTTGCTGTCCGATAGAATATTCGCCAGGGTGGCCTCTTCACCAAGTTTCACTTTTAATATTTCTCGCTCCCTAAGGAAGTGGGAGCACTGGAGGAGAATGTGTTCCAGACTTTCTTCCACCAACATGCAGACGCCACACAGATCGCTATTAGATAATTTAAAACGGTGTAGATATTTGTTTGTGACAATATGACCCGTGCGAGCTCTTGCCGCAAATGAAGACACGAATCGAGGAATTGATCTGTGTAAACGGGGATCACTTGGAGTACGCTGAAGAGCGTAAAAGGCTCGTCCAGAGTCGCAGTGCTGCCATCGCTGGTTCCATGTAGTTTCAAGCCAGTTTTCAGCCGCTCTCTTGCACTGCAGTAGTGAAAAACATGCTTCAGGTGCAGGGCCCATGTTACATGCGGTGCTGGCCAACGCATCAGCTTTTTCATTGCCTGGTATACCACAGTGGCTCGGGATCCACTGCAACACAATGTTCTTTTCCTTCAGATTTGCTAACAGGTCATGGATTTCTGATATGCGGAAAAAGTAATCGTTTGCTTGACTGGCCTGGATGGCTTGAAGGGCAGATCTGGAATCTGTGAGGATGCAGATGTTTATCTGCTCCACAGTTCGGCAGAACTGCAGTGCAGCACTCAAAGCCGACAGTTCAGCATTCATGCTGGAGGATGCATCACATGGGAACAAGAAGATCTCTTGCATATTTGGGCAGTAAAACGCCGCTCCTCCTCTTCCATTTGCTTTGTCAACCGACCCGTCCGTGTAAATCAGCAGATATGACTCATATCTCTCACGAATCATCTCTATTGATACCGATTTAAGAAGCATAGGTGACTCTTGCTTTGTCAATGAGCCAGGAATGTCCAGGATTGCCTGGATTTTGGGTCTCAGCCATGGTGGATGTTTCAAAGTCGTTGGAATAGTCTGTGGTCTCAAACATTCAAGCCCAGGACTTGGTTTATTTCTGCAGTTGTAGAACGACTGACGAACGCTATTGTATCTGTCCGCAACAGAGTCATGCAAGGTAGGCGTGGCCAAAATTTGGAAATGCTTCTTGATTTGGAGCATCCGGATGTACAAGTCCAGTGGTGCAATCGCGAGCTCAATCTCCATCGCTTGGCAGCTTGTAGTCTTTGGGCATCCCAGGCAGATCCGAAGTGCACAATTCTGCATAAGTTGTAGTTTTTTAATATGAGTTTCAGCTGCGCCACCCCACACCTCACAGGCATAAAGCATTTTTGATCTTACAAATGAGATATAGAACTGTCTCAGCATAAATGTGTCAGCTCCCCAGACTCTGCCTGATATGACTTTTAGAGCATTTATCCTGCTGGCGCTTTTTTCGACAATTGAGCTGATATGGGCGTTCCAGAGAAGCTTCGGATCCAGCTTGATTCCCAGTAGCGTAGGATGTTTGTTATATGGAATTTCGATGTTATTCATAAAAACGAGTGGCTTATAGTTCTTATGTGTGTACCGTTTTGAGAAGAAACAGACTTCTGTCTTTGTAGAAGAAATGGTTAACCCCCATTTCTTACACCATTCGATAGTGTTTTCTAAAGCTTCTTGTACACTGCTAGTCGCCAAGGCTGGTTCCCGGGCAGTGGCCCATATGGTGACATCATCAGCGTAGACTGCCAGAGATACAGAGGCAGGCATAACAGTTTCTAAGTCCCAGAGAGCTATGTTGAATAGTGACGGGCTAATAACTGAGCCTTGCGGGATTCCATTGAGAGTGGCCCCCTCGAACGAGTACGTATCGTTGATTTTTGTCTTGATGGTCCTGTCCTTCAAGAAATCCACAATGAATTTCAAAATTTTACCTTTTATTCCAAGTTTGGTGCATTGATCGATAATCGTAACCCTGGAGACTTTATCAAATGCAGCTTCAAAATCAATTAAGACGGCTGTGGTGCACTCTTTCCTTGAAAACCCGTTGTAGATGCTTTCAGTGAAGAAATGAAGTGCGTCGGTAGTACTTCTTTTTGGCCTGAAGCCAAACTGCTGTTGACTGAGAAGTCCAAAATGTTCCATTCGCCATATCAGGCGATTATTAACCACTCTCTCCAGTAGTTTCCCAACACATGATGTGAGCGCAATTGGCCTATATGACGAAGAGAGTTCGGAGGGTTTTCCAGGCTTCAACAGGGGAATAATAGTAGCTTGTTTCCATTTCGCTGGTATAACACCTTCCGTCCAGATATTATTGAGATTCAAAATAAGTTCAAGAGTTAGCTCCTCAGAGCAGTTCTGCAGCATTGCATTATGTACGCCATCTTCGCCTGGAGTAGTTGCCTTAAGTTGATCTATAGCACTTTTTACCTCTACTGTAGTGAACGGGTTGTTGCTGATGTCATCTTGTTCCATCAATTTGTTGAGCGTGTTGTAGAAAGATTCCTTGTCCGCGATTAGGTGAGTGGGCCAAATCGTCTCGTTTCCTGATTTTTCCATATATGATGAGTTGAAGTAGTCAGCGATGTCCTTTTCCCTTGTGACTGGTGTTCCACTAGAGGTTTGTATTTGGAAAATTTTCTCTAAAGGTTTACCTTGAATGGCCTTGAAACGCTTCCAGACCGCTGAGCAGGGAGTGTTTGAATTTATCCCGTTGACGAAACTGCGCCAAGATGTTTGTTTTGCTACTTTTATAGCTCTTTTGCACCTAGCAGCAGATTGATTGTATTTCATCCGGAGTTCTGGCGTTCGGTGCTTTTTCCACTGTCTTCTTGCTTTTTGTCTTGCTTTACGGAGTTCTGAGATTTCTGTCGTCCACCAAATGTTTGAGGGTTTGTCCTTTCGATTTGGGCCGGACATCGGAATGCATCTCTTAGCGGCAGATATTATTATTTTCTCGACATCTTCGATTCCGTTAGCAACGTGGCAATTACTTGTATGGGCCTTGAACATGTCCCAGTCTGCCTCCCTTATTTTAAACTTCGCTGAAATCTGGTTTCTTGCGCTGGCGTTCTGTTCGATAGGAATTTCGAAGAAGATCGGAAAATGGTCGCTGGAGAGATCTCTGCCCACGTGCCAATTTTTCACCAAGTCGATCAAATCTGGACTGATCAGCGTGAGGTCCAAGGTGCTCAGTGAACCCGTACTAGCTGATTGGTATGTAGGTTCTTTGTTGGTATTTAGGAGCAAGAGGTTGTTTGAAAGTAACCAGTTTTGCAATAGCTGCCCATTGCCATTTCCTGGACCACTGTTCCAAGAGTCATGTTTAGCGTTAAAATCACCCATTATAATTAAATATTTCTGAGAGCGTAGTAAGGAGTTCAACTCCTCATGTGTTATCAGTTGGTTGGGTATATACACATTTACAATTTTTATCACAATGTTTTGGTTTAAGACAATATCACAGCATATAGCTTCCATATTAGCGGTCACTATGACTTCATGGTTTTTCACAGGCACTGACTTATGCACCAGCGTAACAACCCCCCCACCCTTTTTATTCGGTCTGGAGTAGTTGAATGTTTTGTAGTTATTAAAGCCTGGATGTCTACTTGCATCCGAGGGAAAACAGGATTCTTGTACACAAACTACTTTCACCCGATTCGCGTCCATTTCTTGCCTCAATTCCTCAATCTTATTCATTAGGGATCGTGCGTTCCAATGCATAAAAGATAATGGTAGCTTCTTCACCGGTAATAATGACTTCACCCTTCTTTTCCGCTCCTGATGGGTTGATCCGATGGAAATGTGTCGCTTCTTGTTCGGATCCTGTTTAGCTTTAATTCTTTGGCGAAGTTCCTCTGCATCACTCCTTCCATTACACCATACTTCAATTCTTCTGTTATACATAACACCTCTCCTTCTCATAATAATGGTTTTGTCAATTTCATAAAATTTCCTCACGTCTTGGACGGAGTCGTCTTTGGAGTTCCAAATATTAACTTTCAGTCGATCTGGATGGCTTCGCTTCCTACTGGAAGTTCGTCGATGAGAATCCTGAAAAGGACTGATTAAGTGTTGACTTTTATTGCGCATAGCTTGTCGTCGGAGGACTTCGTGAGAAGCGACTGCTGGCGTTCAGTTCACTGTTTCTCTAGAGTAACAGCTATCCAGGGGCAGGAACGAGGACCAACCAGCTCACCCCCATAAATGGAATTAGAAACAAACCCATTTCTAGTTGATCGGAAAAGGGGCAAAATTCCCATGCTCTCAGTGACTTCAAACGAACGAGTTGAGTGGAAGAAGGATCAAATTCCAAGACTGGTCTAGGAATATTATCCTTCTTCCACTCAACTTATAATTCATGTCGGTATGACTCAATGATTACAAAGTATAAATCCTAGATAGGCCATGGGCACTAACAAGCAATACAGCAGCTGAAGCCAACTCTGCCATCTTGGTGGGGGCCAAAAGCGTAAAAAGCAGCATTTACACGGACAAATTTTAATGCGCGCTTTTCAAATACACTGTCGTTTGACCAACTTACGATGAAGTTAAAATTTCTAAATTTCGCATGCAGACAAAACATTAGTGTTGGACAGTAATGGTGCAATTTAAAGTTGTAAAATAATTTTATTACTAATTTACCTTACAAGTTAAAGTTAAAACTTATATGTAGTTTTTAAATCGTGACATGAAAAAGTTGGTCTGTGAGATTTTTTTGATTTTTCTGGTAGAGAAGTTTTGTAAGCGACAAAGTTGTAAATAAAGACTTGAATTTAGCTTATTTTGTTATAAAAAAATGTTACTAAGTGTACTCTGGTCAGAAAGGCAGGTTGACGACAAAAGTAAATTAAGCACGTCCGGGCCACTCGTCGCGTCAGACGGCACTACATTTATTTGTGCGATACCCACTGCTCCTCAGGCCGCTTCCTATCATTGTTACCAACACTATTATTAATAACTATTACTTAATTATTAAATACTTTACTACAACACTACTTCTGCTCAGATTAGTCTACCTATTACCTGTTCATAATTTGAATACTTTCAAAACATATAAGACGTAATGTTCATTCTGTATACTTCATTTTGTATAGTCCTTTTTATATTTGACACATTGACAACAATTAATTGCTACATAGTCTAAAACCTTCATAAGCCTCAGAAAACTTGGGTCAACTACGAATAATAAAAAAGAATCATTGCAAATTCCAAAACATTTAATGGGAAAAATAACATTGTTAGAAAAATGACAAAAATGTAAAAAAAAACACAGCAACTTACATTTTAAATTTACTGCCCTAAAAATGTTAGAACTTTAGTTAAATTGTCGGAAACCTGAAAATGAATGAATGAATGAATGAACATTTTATTGATCCTTATATTATGTATATTACATTATTGCACAAACAAAATCATAATTTGTATATATATATCTTATAAACTAAATTAAATAACAAAAGAAAAAATAGCTCTATTTACAAAACAATCATAATATAAGGAAACAATTTAAACTACTTCGATGTTTTAAAAACGTGTTTAAGGTAGTGAGTAAATAAAACAATTTAAAAAAGAAAAACACAAATACACACACACACACACACAAATATATATCTATACTCATATTATAAAGAGGTAAAGTTTGTTTGTTTGTTTGTGTGTTTGTTTGTTTGTTTGTATGTAGGGGGTAATCTCTGGCACTACTAAACGGATTGAAAAAACAGTTTTACTAATAAAAAGCTACACTATCCCTGAGTAACATAGGCTATAATTCATTTCGATAAAAACATTTTTTTATTCCAATATTTGTAAATTTAGTCGGAAAAAATTCTTAGGTTAGGCCCAGAATGATAAATCAACACATGTATTTACATTTATTACCATAGCAACCAATCGATAACAGATAATATAGCTGTTAGCTCCAATATTTCCATTAACAGCTGATTTCAAAATTTGAAGCAATAATTGTTGTATTTCTAGCTTTTAGGTTAGGGTTTTTAAGTGTAGACCTGAGCCTTGCTGGTTCTTTTAACCATTATTATAACTGCTGTTATAAAATATAAGAAATAATTTAATTTGAACATTTTACATTATTTACCATCTTAGTTTTGAGGTTATTATTAATCCTACACCTTTATTATAAATAAAACATAACATATGTTTTTAGAAGGTTACATTGGGGGTTGGCGTGCGGAGCACGCAGGGGTCTCCCCTAGTATATATATATAGACAAAAAGGAAAAACAAACAAAAATACAGAAATTAGCTGACCGGCTTTCAGAAATATATTTAAAACTATATATTTTTAGTACATTTAAAAAACAAAAAATTTTCACTGCAGCTTTATAATTACTTTCCAAAAACCAAATTAAATACATACGATTTGGGGCGCTAAATCGTCAAAAGCGCTCGGTAGTAGGATGACTCATGCTCGGCGCCGCCACCTTGGTGTAGATTCTCGCTAAAAGGTCGACTTCAACTATCGTCTCCCATAGTCTATCTAGGTTTTATACTATGTAATCATTGGTATTACTACATCACAGAATATAGGAAATTGAACCTTTTTACGCTCAAAAGATGCGTTTTAGAAATTACAACAATTCTGCTATCTCAGTTCATTTTCGTATATTTTGGAATTTTACCCTTTTTCCACTCACCCATTAAATTATTTTGTGTATGATTAATTTATTTTAACTGTCTATCGGAAACATACATACAAATATTGTACATTAAATATAGTGTCAAACTACCCTGAACAACGATGTACATGATTATGTTACCCGATTCAGAAGTCACTTACGATTAGGCCAACACAGGCTCAAAAAGCACAAAAAGCTGCCATCAGAAGATGGTGTGGCACTAATAAATAAATTACTGAAAAGCATGATGAATATTCAAAATTATAACATATTTAAAAAAAGCCTTAGACGACTTTTGATGTCCGGATCCTTTTACTCGGTGAAGGAGTTTATGGACCGAGAGTATTCCTGAGTCCTGAGTTGTCCCCCAGTGACTGGGTGCGGGCATGTGTAAGGAGTAATTAAATTGCTTACAAGGATTTGTTTGTGGTAATTATTTTTAATGCTTTTTATTTTTTATTTTCTATCTGTTGTGTTTAATGTCCTTATTTTAATGTTCTTGTAATTTACAGTTGTTGAATTTTATTACTTTTAATGTTTTAGATTGTATGTTGAGGTTGACAATTGTAGCGTTCTTAATTTATTATGACGTGTCTAATACAATTTGGTGTTTTGTTCAAATGACAAATAAAGTACAAATACAAATACTTAAAATTACTTTCTAGGCCTAACCTAAAATTATTGTATGTATGTTGCCGTTAAGGCAGGTAAAACAAACTAAATATAAACACAATAATTTTAGGTTAGGTCTAGACTGATGAACCAACATTTTATGTTAAATTGAATATATTTCAGCACTTGACAATAATATCTGAACTACGCTGGACGGATCGGTCTCTTAATTTAAATTAATGAACCGAAATACATGTTTCTTGATTGTATTTACATTCATTGCCATAGCAACCAATTTGATAACGATTTTTCGTTACTCGTATTTTATATTTGTCATTGCCATAGCAACCAATTAATTAATAACACTTTTTTCGTTACGCATTACATTTTCTATTTGTTAACTCCTATCGCAAACCGCGTTAACTAACTTTGTTCCAAAAAAAAAAAAGTTGTAATGGGAGAAATTGGCAACAGAATTTTCAAATATTTACTTGTTGCGAAAAATCGTAAGGCAACCATAAGACGCTCACGAACAGATATTGCTTCTCTCATTGCAGTGTCTTTTTTTAAACTTCTATTTATATTATTCATATTTCACTTTTCTAATTTCTGCTACATAAAAGTCATTTTGAAACCAAAACTTGTGATTGATTAAAAATAAATAATCAAAGAGACTAATTGACGTTAATTATTGTACACTTTTTTTTTACATTTTATCATTTATATAAGTTTAAGTTTTCTATTTTCTGCTACATAAAAGTCACTTTGAAACCAAAAATTGAAATTTACTAAAAATAATTAAAAAAATAGATTCATTTACATTAATTATTATACACTTTTACACATTTTTCGTATCCAAATAGACTTTTCGTATCCTGTGCACTGATTTTTCTATCTCCTTCTATATAAAATTCATTTTGAAACCAAAACTTAAAATTTATTAAAAAAATAGTTTAATTTACATTAATAATTTTACACTTTTATTCATTTTTTTTACGTATCCAAATGGTGGAGTTAGAATTATTTATATGATTTAATTTATAAAACATTTTTAAATATATTTTAAAAACTTTTAGTACATAATAAATCGGGAAATATAAAAATTTAAAGAGTTTAGATGGCATTCTATATATTTTATAAACTAGTGGTCGTAGTAAAAATCATTGGAACTGTTGTTGGAAACAATAAATTAATATACTTTTCCTCTAATATTTTAATCTGTGCCACATTCCCTGTTATATTTATAGTTATTCGTGTCATACTTTTAGAAATTAGACGATCTTAATTATAACTATCGTTGGAAAACTTCGGGTATATTCGGATATCTTCGGGAGGAGAGGGGGTCGTGGAAACTATGATCGTGGAAGTACAGTAATCTAAAATGTTACACTATGACTAATTTATTTTAAAGATAGATAATGTAAAATAAATTGAAATTCGTGCGTGTGTGGCGTTGAAAGATGAATCATTAGATAAAATTCTATATAATTTTAAAAATAGCACTTTTGACTAATTTAATTTGACTAAAAGTAATTTTGTAACCAAAACTTGTGATTAACTAAAAATAATACACATAACGTCCATGGTATTTAAACTTATTTTAGACTAATTTACATTAATTATTTAGCACTTTTATACATTTTCTTAAAGTATCCAAGCGGATGGGACTGTATTTGTCCATCAAAGTGGTGGAATTAGAATTATGTATACGATTTACTTTAGAAAACAATTTAAAAAATATTTTGAATAATTTTAGTACATAATAAATCGGGAAATATAAAAATTTAAAGCGTTTAGATGACATTCTATATTTTTTAAAAACTAATGGGCATAATAAAAATCATTGGAACTGCTATTGGAAACAATAAATTAATATACTTTATAATTTTTAAAGTATTTATTCATAAGTTTTATGTGATTTACTTTAGAAAATATTGTTTAAATATATTTCGAAAACTTTTAGTAAATAATAAATCGGGAAATAATACATATTTTAAATGGGAAATAATATTTCTTTACAAATGTAATAACACAAGTTTATTATTGTTTTAAGTTCTTAATCTTCTGTGCACTTATATTATTCATATTTCATTTTTCTCATTTCTACTACAAAAAAGTCATTTTGAAACCAAAACTTGTGATTTATTAAAAATAATTAAAAAAATATATTCATTTACGTTAAATATTGTACTTTTATAAATATTTTTTTTTTATTTTATTCTACATAAAAATCATTTTGAAACCAAAAATTGAAATTTATTAAAACTAATTAAACAAATAGATTAATTTACTTTAATTATCGTACACTTTTATAAATTTTTTCTTAAGTATCCATGTGGACGGGGCTATATTTTTTCCATCAAAGTGGTGGAAATAGAAATATTTATGTTTATTAATTAAGAAATGAGTTTTAAATATATTTTTAAAACTTTTAGTAAATAATAAATCGGGAAAATATAAAAATTTGAAATGGGGAATAATATTTCTTTACAAATGTAATAACACAAGTTTATTATTGTTCTGTGCATTTATATTTCTATTTTCTTCTACATAAAAGACATTTTGAAACCAAAACTTGAGATTTACTAAAAATAAATAAACAAATCGATTCATTTACGTTGATTATCTTGCACTTTTATGCATTTTTCATTTTTATAAATTTCATTTTTCTATTTTCTTCTACATAAGAGTAATTTTGAAACCAAAACTTAATATTTATTAAAAGCAATTAATCAAATAGATTCATTTATGTTAATTATTGTACACTTTTATAAATTCTTTTTAAATATCCAAGTGGAGTGGTTTATATTTTTTCCATCAAAGTGGTGGAAATAGAAATATTTATGTTTAATAATTATTAAGAAATCAGTTTTAAATATATTTTGAAAACTTTTACTAAATAATAATTCGGGAAATATAAAAATTTGAAATGGGAAATAATATTTCTTTATAAATGTAATAACAAGTTTATTATTGTTTTAAGTTCTTAAAATTATGGGTCCCACTAATTCCACTTTAACACTTGAAAATCTACGAAAATTTATAAATTGCTAGGCGTCTTCCAGTTCTACTTCGCGTAGGCTACTAAAGAGTGGTACGCGCCTGAATGATTCCTCCTTTGAATCCATGATTTGACCCATTTTTTTGGTTTTCGAATAGTTTTTTTCTCGTTAAGAAAAAACTAATAATGCTGCTACTACTTCTCTTTGACGAGTTGAGACATCTTGTCACGTTAAATCACTCTCAGAAATCATGCGTGTAAACGGTCTGAAGTGTTCTCTCGAGAGTAGCCACGGCGAGTAGATCTCCGAGAGTGGATTGGGGTGAATTTCATTCTCCCATGTAAAGGGCTCTGAGAGTAACCATCGAGAGCTCTCTCGGCGAGTTCCACTCACTTCTAAACGTAGCTTTAGATAGTAGAACTTCGAAAAAATCCCTAACTCATTTTTTGACAAATAAATAAGCTATTAAGTTTTAAGATAGTGTTAATATTGTTTATTTTCTATAAAATAAATGTATTTTCCAAAGGTCTGTCAACTAATTCATACACAAGCCTCAAGGGCTGTGTTACATTGGTAGAGTAGAAGAACAAGTTAATGGCCGAGTTAGGACTTGACCTTTAACTTGACCAATGTAGACAGAACGGCGAGTCGCGTTATGGGCGAGTCAGTTCCTAGACCCAGTTGGCGGGCGAGTCGAGTGGTTTCAACAGACAGACTGCTGCTCGCCCACTCGCCTTTCCCCACCACCAACAGTTTTATACTGCCACCTTTCTCGCCTTGTGTAACCGTACTCGGCCCCAGTTTGTACTCGTTGCTTTTTAGAAATGTTCGTTCACATGCCGTATAGAAAAGTATGACAATAAGTATAACGAAATGGTACAAAACACGGTTCTTTATTCGCAATCTTCACTCGACTGAACGGTTTCACAGGGCGATTAAAATTAGAGTATAAAACTGTTGGTAGTGGGGGAAGGCGAGTGGGTGAGCAGCTGTTTGTCTGCTGAAACCACATGACTCGCCCACCAACTGGGTCTAGGAATCGACTCGCCCATCAAGCGACTCGCCGTTCCGGTCTACATTGGTCAAGTTAAAGGTCAAGTTCTAACTCGGCCATTAACTCGCCCTTCTACTCGACCAATGTAAACCAGCCCATAGTACAGGTAAATGTATAGCCAGTAGCTAGATACGAACCTACAGGTTTCAAAAAATGTAGCAGACTTTTAGCCTCGGGGCCACCCTGCTTTCCAAGCAGCATAATTATATGTTGTTTCAAAGCAAAAGTTGCTGGCACACAGAGCCGGCTCAAGAGTAAACTGCCTCATGTGCGAATCTTGGGCAGTGCGCCCTACCGGGGGGTCCGGTTCGTAAGGCTAAAAAGAATTTTTTGGAAAAATTATTGCTATTTGGTGATTTTTAATGCATTTTTAGATATTTTTGGATCTTCTCAGAACTGAAGGTTCAAGATGCATAACTGCATTTTTTTTATATTTAAGATCCAAAAAGTTTTTATAGCCCTGCTTCTTTAATTTATGAAATTTGTCGGTATAGAGTTAATGATTTTGCCAAAACCAATTAGTCTATCTGATTGAATTATTTATGACATGGATTTAACTAAAATAATACAGTGAAGAATTAAAAATATATATATTTATTTAATATATTTTGTAAACATAAATAATACAGAACGGCTAAAAGGAGTAATACAGAATTTTTGTTGTTCAAAATTAAATTTACCAACCTAAAATGTTACTGCTAAATGTTAAACCAGAGATTATATTAAAACACACCAAACACCAATACAAAAAGAAAAAGATATCCAATGACACCACAAGCCTGCTTGTACTTAAGATTTCGAAAAGTATACTTTTCTTGACTTTTTGTTTGCAAATTCAGTAAAGATTTTGCTTATATACATTTTTTCAAGAATCAAACACTCTATAGATATCATGGAGAGTCCGACCAATCTTTCTTGGGACATTGAAGACCTCAGATAGTTTTTATTGTTTTTAATTTAGAGAAACTCCTTTCCCCTGAAACAACAGAAACTGGAAGTGTTAGGATAATTCTTAATGCTACTGTTACGGTTGGGAAGTTCTCAGCAAACCCGTTTTTAGTTATGAAGTTTGAAACATCCTTAGGTCCTTTAATCATGTTTTTTTTTTTAATTTTCTAGATTTTTAATCATACTTTTGATAATTTTTAGCTCTTCGTATAGTTGAAAGCTATATTTGTTATTATTAATAATAAGGTTTTTGCATATTATTACTGCATAGCAAAGTCAAATTACACTGGGAAAACGAACGTGAAACAAAACAAGCTAAAGAAAGCACTTACCAACAAATCCGGTTCAGGACTCAGGACACAATACTGCGGAAAAGTGGATTCCATTTTTTATTAGAGGTAGAGACTATGGAGCGGCTGGCGGGAGGGGAGGGAGAATGAAGTAAAAAACAGAAGAAATGAGTTGGCCCAAGGTCACTAGATAGAAAAGGTTACCTCATTCGGGAAATATCAAAAAAAGTGGAGTGGGGGCTGTGACGTAGTTATTGGTACAACTAGACGGTGATCAAAGTTTTGTCATTTAAGTTTATAAGCGTTACTCATTTGTGAATGTTTGACGGCTTGTGTTTTTTGTTTAAACTTAAACTTTTTTTAAATTAGTGTATGTAAAGTGTTTAAAGTAGAAGAAATATATTATTTACAATGGATAGAAAATCAATAAATAAACCTAAAGGTTTATTTGTGCGATTGCAACTTGCAAATATTATTATGGAAAAGCAAAACAAGAAGGAAGAACTGATATATCTTTTCACAGGTAGGCCTAGATATTTTTTGTTTCTATTGTAATAGTAAATGATATAATCCCACTTACTCATATAAAATGTTATTATAATTTTCTTTTGTCTTAGTATTTTGATTTAAATGTAGTTTCTGTTGCTATCTTTTGCATTAAAATTGTAGAAAATAACTTTATGTTCAACAATTTAACTTAACGAGTCTGTTGAATAAAACATAAGCAAAAGCTATAACTTAAAGCTTTGTCTAATAATTTTAAGCTTTCACTAATTTTCCTAGCTAAAGCTTTAAGTGAATAAAATGTAGCTAAGGGGCATATTACACTACCATTGTTATTCGTCAAATATTTTGTCAAACTTTTATCAAAGAAAACATATTAGGATTACACCCGTCCAATTTCTTTGATCAGTTGGCTTATTAAGTACCCTACATCAATTTTGAGGGTATGTTTCGGTTTATTCTTTTATTATTGTTATTTATTAACTATTATTAAATAATTACTGTTGAAAGATCGTGATTCATATCTTAACGGGTTTGGGGTTTTTAAGATTTCAAAAGCAAATCTTAAAAAATCTTGTAAATAATATACTTTTACAACAAAGTAAACATAATCAAAGACTCTTTAATGTTTTACAAAAAACATAAACAGAGGCTATACTGCAAACCCCAATATTACAGACTGAAAAACATTTGTAATTAATTGGTTATAAAGGTTTTTGCCTTACATCGTGGTTTTTGTAATCATTCGTGTAATTGTTCCACAAACATTCTTCTTTTTCATAATGTAAAATTAAAGTTTTCATAACTTCAACTCTCCTAGTAAATTTTGCCATCGTATTATTAATATAAAAGGAAATGAACGCATAATTTATCGGAGTTCATCGCGGACAAACGCCGAGACAGTGGATTTTATATAAATATATTGATTAGCATTATAAGATACTGTTTAGTATTTAAATATACAATTAAATATCAAAATAAAGATAAAAATGTGATATTTTAATGGATTTTAGTTTCATTTAGATTGTTTGTTTCGTTTTCATTATAATTATTTTAAAACTCATATATGTTAATGGTTTGCATGGTGTCAAATAAATTGTTTATTATTATTTTTTTAAAGCGAAAATATGTTTGAAAAATATTAAACAATTCATAGATATGATATATTTTATGTAAACAATATTTTAAACAGCATATCTCTAAGTATATAGATATGTAACAACCGATGTTTTAATTGTATTTTAATACAGTAAGCATTTTTCGTTGATTTTTGTTTGTGTTTACTTTTAGTTTGTTAATCTAACTTAAAACTAGAGAAAAGATGAAACACTTTTTCGAGACTTCGGCTCGTCCGGACAGAACACACGAATTGAAAGAAAATTAAAGTTAAACATTACTTTTTATTTGTTACATTTAGTTTTAAAAAAATAAGTTAAAACTTTACCCCACACTGCATATTCAAAATGTTGATCCAAAAACGTGACCCCGACGCTCTACGACTTTTTCACTCTCAGAATCGTTTTTTTCGTACCCAAAAACATATAAAACGTTACCCCGCACTGTATTTTCAAAATGTTCACCCAAAAACCCCGACGCGCTACAACTCATGCTAGAAAGCTCAAAAGCTTTTAAACTCTCCGCAATAAAATTACGAAGATTCTGGTACCACCAGAAGTTTTCTACGACGTCTGTGGGTGTTTGTATCGTAATTACAGGAAAACAGATACAAAAAAAAATATCACATGATTTCAATACTTCGGCATTATAATGCGAGCCGAAGTAAAAGCTGTTGGTTTTGAAAAATAATAAACTGATTATAAATTTGCTAAGTAAAGTTGCTATGGTAATAAATATAAACAAACATTGTGTTGCTAAGCAGTTTTTTGTCCGAACAGCTGTTTTCGTGAGTTTTGGTCTTGAGTTCATATAAAAAGGGTGTTCATTTTTTCCCAAATTTGAAACTTTTCTGGGAATTTTTTCAAAAATGTCTTTCCATAAAAACCTAATTCGGACTATTAAAATGTCAACATTTTAAAACAAAAAATAGCAAAATCGGTCCAGCCGTTCTCAAATGATGCTTACCAACGAATAGCATTTAATTTTTATTATATAGATTAAAATGTATTATCGTGATTGCATTTTTTTCTTATTTTATTCTGTAAAAAATATTAAATACAATTTGAATGACTGCATTTTAGTTATATGATTTAAAATGTAATACCAAGATAGCTTTTTATTTTAAATTTTAGTCAGTAAAAATATAAATTAAAATTTGTATGATTATACTTTTGTTATTATTGTAAATTGCAAATTAATGACATAAACATAATGTTTTTGAAAAGGTTAAGATATATTCTTACAATTACAAATGTTGAAATGTGTAACTTAAGTATCATTTTAAAAAACGGCAACCCCAAAAATAGTTTAATACATCTATTTAAAAAAAATGAGGTAACTTGTACGACGAAACATACATCTTTCATGGTAGCGCGGTGTTTTTGTACTATAATGACGTCACTGGACAGGGAACGGGTTGAGGGGTTTGAGTTTGTTTACATGACTATGAGGTAACCTTTTCTATCTAGTGACCTTGGAGTTGGCCGACTATGCTGTAAAGCGCCCCCAAGCCAACCCACGACTCTTGTTTATGTTTGTTTAGTCTACTAATGAAATAAAACTGCTTCAATTGTAAAAGTAAAATTGTTTTCTTTATACGCCGCTACTTGATTTTGTAAAATTCCTTACTGCAAGATGTACTACAGCAACCTTATTTATTATCACAATTGTTTTGCGCCCCTGCTGGCTTGGCGCCCTCTGCTGGCACATATACAAATAGATATAATATTCCTAGTCGTAGCTTTCAGGAAACCACCGAATGTGCAAATTAAATTCAAGTAAAAGGGATTTAATTTATATTTATTTGTAGTAGCAATGAATACAGAATACTTTAAGAAGCACAGGGGTATAGGGAAAAAGTCTACGCTTTTCAGCGACTCGAAGACAATAGTTGGGCGACCGACCAACAGAAGCGCTAGCAGCAAAGCTTGACTGTATCAGACCCTTTTGATCCGCACTGTACACAAAATATTTCTCTCTCACTTTCTCCACGCAAAACAAATATTTGCATGCAACTTTCACTCACTACCCCTGTCAACAACGGACCCTTTCTTAAACTGTTCCCTAGTTACTCGTTGTTTGACACCAGGTATGTGTTTCCCTGTTAATATAGTTTAGAATAAGTCATTCAATTAAATTAAGTTATTATTAGTATTTTGTTTTTAAGTGATTATGTTCAGCGGAATTAAGTGTCATTATTTGCAGTGTCCTAATAGTAGTGTAAGAAATCCGGATTTACATTTCTTTAGATTTCCTGTGAAAGATAAGGAGAGGCAAGATCACTGAGACTAATCTTTTTTAGAG
The DNA here is from genome assembly GCA_018207615.1 of Philaenus spumarius. NCBI lineage: Eukaryota > Metazoa > Arthropoda > Insecta > Hemiptera > Aphrophoridae > Philaenus > Philaenus spumarius. The sequence goes on from JAGFPH010001177.1 coordinate 116,469, forward strand.
GTTAAGATCAGTTTAAAAAAAGACAACCTACGTAATTACATCGTAATTACATCGTAATTACATCGTTTGATAATTTTCCCTTTAAATCATAAGCGTATGTTTTTAATTAAAGTTTTTAGTGTCTTTATATCTATGACCAATAAGTATTTTTCTCCGTCACAACAGACTTGTAAACTCAGCGAATTTTCAATTGCAATTTCGTACAAAAATTCATGAAAAAAGTACATAATCCTGAATTTACTCAGTCGTAAGTTATAAATTTGCAATTAGCAAAAAAAAACTACGTTTTGCCCATTTTTAATCTTGTTTGACTATTTAATTTATAATGCCATGTGTTCCCTCTTTGCAACCGAATTCAATATAACAGCTGAGTAAAAAAGTAAGTGTTGTTTTTGAAAACAAAGCAGACAACTATTCTTATTTAAAATTATTTATTAATTTATTACTTAATTATTATATACTTATTCTTACTGTGTTTTTTTGTGGCACCAAACTTGCAAACTCAGCTCTGATGTTATTCTTATGGCGAAAAAGTAAAATGTTACGTCTCCCTTAATTATGAACATAATTTAATAAAACTTGGTATGTGGAGTCACCTAGTTGAGTTATATAGATATTTACATAAAATCCATTTTTTGTGTTCCTTGTTGCAGCAAACCTGCATAATGAGCCCCAATGTTATTCTTATGGAGAATTGGTAAAATTTTATATCTTGCTTATTTGTGAACATATATACTGTATTGATAAATCTTAGTATACATTTTCATTTGGAAATTATCTATTAATTTGCATAAAATACCCCGAAGCAACAAACCTGCATACACAGTCTTATGTAAACCTATGGACATTGTGTTATCCTATGTTACTCATGGGAAATAAATAAATGTTACCCTTATTTTTAATTGTATACTATTCCCTCCCCCCCCCCACTTTCTAACTGATGTCATACTAAGAGAAATGAACTATTTTCGTTTGATTGTTGTTCAGAAAGGTTATTGTAGGCCCGCTGAAGTGATTAAAGTAAAATAGCCACATTATTTTATCTTTGAGTGTGTTTTTAGTATTTGGCCCGGCAGTGTTTGGCGTTTTGTTAGTGAGTTATCGGCAACGGTTTGCCAATAGAAAAATAGTCAAATGAAAGTAATAATGCAACTGCAAATAAAAGAAAGTAATCTAATAATTAAAAGAAACAAATCTACCAGGAATTCTTTACAATATGTAGGAACGAACACAACCAACAACTGATCGCCCAGTTTAGGTAAATTCCGTGTAGGGGGTTTTTTTTCGATACTGTGATCAAAATAAAATATGATATCTACTATTGTTTAATAAATTTCAGATAAATATAAATATCATATTTATTTTGATCACACTTTATAAAAAAAAAAAAAAATAATAAATAAAATAAAATAAGCCATTATTATATTACATACAATTGTCTTAAAATGTAATACTTTTGTCATGTATTTAATGTTTGTAGTATAGGATTTATTATGTAATTTAAAACAATTTTTAAAAGTCAACACGTTATTGGTCGTTTTACCACTAGTTAAAATTTCATGTGCAATTTTCAGGATCTTGTACGTGTAAATAAATTAAAGATTAAGTGTCATAAATAGTGATTTATTTGAACACCTAGAGGCTAAGTTATTGTAACAAGAACTAAAATAATATTTTGTTGTCAATAAATTTGGTATAGTGTGTGTTAGGTTATAAGGTTTGTATCTGGGACACGCACAGTTTTAAGCGCCTCAGTAGCGTTGTTGGTTATGCTATTGCACAATAATTGTCAAGACAGTTTTATAAAGGGATGTAAAAAGTTAAAGTTACAAGAAGGCCGAAGTCAAATTGTAGGGTTGACGCAGACGGGGAGGGGGGCTGTCTCATACGACTGCGCTACTCTCTAGTGAATGTTTCTTGAAGTAATAGTTGCAGGTTTCTGTAGATTTGGCGACTTCAACGCAGCCTGGTGGTGGGTTGCTAAACTATTTTTTTGCGTAAAATTTTTAACATGGAGCCTGTGCTTCTTAAAGTATTCTGTATTCATTGGTAGTAGTCTGACTGGTTTAGAAAAAATAATTTTTACCTCAGTTTTTAACACGCTTCTATTAGCTTCACTTGTATGTTTGTAAGTAACTCTCCTTTGGACTAAAAGCCAGTGGCTTATTACTGTTAGTATATCTCTCTTACGCAAGTTCGTTCGTTGGCCGAGCGGTCTAAGGCGCGGGTCGTCGCTGACGTCAATCCCCAGACTCACCGATCGTGGGTTCTAATCCCGTCCACGGCCAAATTTTTTTTTTCAATAATTATCGAACTAAAAATTAAAAAATAAATATAGTTTAAAAAAACTAAAAAACACGCTTTTATAATACATCGAACTAAAAAGTGAAAAATAAATATAGTTTAAAAAAACTAAAAAACACGCTTTTAGAGCATATCAAACTAAAAAGTTAAAAATAATTTTTCAAATAAGCTTAAAACAATAATAAACGATAAATACTAGCATTATTGTAAAAAAGCGTGGGGCGCTGGATGTACGAGAAATATGGACAAAGCGCCCCACGCTTTTTTTACAATAATGCTAGTATTTATCGGTTATTATTGTTTTAAGCTTATTTGAAAAATTATTTTTAACTTTTTAGTTTGATATGCTCTAAAAGCGTGTTTTTTAGTTTTTTTAAACTATATTTATTTCTGTTGGACATTCTTGTTTTTAGTCATTTATTATGAATGTGACGATTATTTCAACTCTTCTTATTTAGATACTATCAATTTGTTTCTTCAAACAGTCTTGTTTAAGAATTTTGACAAATACAGTTTTTAATACATTCATGCAGTGAACAAACTTTTAATACATAATTTAACAAGCTACTGGTGGCTACACTGACTAGCTTTACATTTCGGTACCACTGTACCATTTAATATTTTTTTTGTTTTGTTAGGTTTTGTTTAGATAGTGTTTGTGTTTTTCAATTTGTCATAGTTGGTAGTAGTCTTTTGTTGGTGTTGGTAGTTAATGTTGATGGAATTTGGAAAGGGTTTTGCTTTTTAAATGATACAGTAGCTAGTGACGTTCCTAACAGTCAAACTACCAGAATGTTGAGGTGTCATTATTTTTATACTTTTTATTGCAACTGACAAGAGTATTAGAAAGCTTTCTTGATGAATGTGTTCTTAGAAATACATTTAGGCTACAATGTTTAAAAGGAAGTTAGAAGCTTTGAATCATCATTCTCCAGATTCCTTTCTTATAACTGGTAATATAAATGTAGTAGGTCTAATCTAATGCCAATAAGGCTAAATTTTGCATTAAGATACCTGCTCTTATTGCATTAAAAAAAAAAAAAAATAGACTGAAGTTCTAACTTACAATCTCTAGTCACAGTATGTTTTCCAGCATTATTAGGTTGGTGTTAGGTTTCCAGCATTATACTATTCTTTTTACTAAACAAAGGGTGTATTCTACAGACATATGTATGTATAGGCTACATAAGTTCTGCTGGTTTGCTGGTGACAATAATTTTGCCTTTCTTATTCAAACATTGTCAAGCTGATTTTGTAGTTGCATTTATATGTGCATCAATATTTGAAATCATATAGGCCTACATTATCATACATTTATGTGTTGTGCTGTGTTAATGTAACAATATCATTTTAAAAATTAATGCCCATTTAACCTAAAAATGTTGGTCGCACCTAAAATGATGTGACGGTCGCACCGTATCTAAAAGATACTTTTTACTTTAAAGTGGTTTACAACGATGACTTAAAAATATTTTGAACATAATGTCTTATATTATTATCGAAAGTTTAACTCCTTAACTGAATTAAACAATATCTGGTAATGTAAACTTGGATAGGTCTAATTGAAAAAACAAAACAAACGAATGCTACATTTTCCGTTATAAAAATATGAAAACCCAAAGACGTGAAAGGTCGCACGGTATCTGTCAGATACCGTACACGTTTTAATTGTTAATTATTTGGTTTTCTTTGAAAAAGCAAAAGAAACCCTTTGGACATCATCTTCACATTCTAAATTAAAATTGGATTGTCTTTTGGCCGTAGTTGAAAGTTAAATAAAATAAAATATATTATGTATTTGAAACAAGAAGAGTCGCACCGTATCTTTCAGATACTAACAAAATACTGACGGGAAGAGTCTCACCGTATCTAAGAGATTCAAAAGTCTAGCAAGGAACAGTTCTCACTCGACCTAACCGGATTAGGCACTGACGCATTGGAGGGGAGCTTCCACTGTAGTGGTGGTGTGGCCTCTCATGGCGGATCGTTGAAAGGGTGGGAAAAAACATGTGCGTGTATCTGTCAGATATGGTGCGACCGATGGAGGGTTAAATAAATGCAACTATAAAATTGGTTTGTCAATGCCCTAATTGTCACTGACAAATAATTGTCACCGAGGCAAAATAATTGTCACTGACAAATAAGTAGGCCTACAGTTCCTCGACTGCGAGCAGAAAAAAAGGTATTTATACGACTTATATAACCAGTCCATAAGGCAAAAACTACAATTGTCACATTCATATTAATAAACCAATAATTAACCTGTGTTGATATCAACTGGAAGGTATATTGTAAACTTGGCGTAAATTTACTATTCGACTCTAGGCTGATATTTTTGCAGACAACGGCGTTGTTTTACATTCTACTGTTAAATGTTGAATACAGGTGAACATACTGTGACTAAATACTATAGGTTAGAACCTGTAGGCTATTTTTTTTATTGCATTTTGTTGCCATAGGTTAGCCTAGGGTTGAATGCAATAAATTTATGATTTATTTTTGTTTTTTGCCTTACTGGACTGGATATATTTACATAAATACCTTAATTCCTTGTACTGCTCGCAGTCCTGTTTTGATCACTGTGATCAATACAGTACTGCGAGCAGTACAAGGAATTAACCCTGGAACTGGCAGAGGGTCATGTATAACCCTCTCTCAGGCGCAGAACGCAACAATTTCGAACATTTGCAAAAATTTGCATATATTTGCATATTCGATAATTTAACCCACTTAGAATCATCCAATCGTAATAAAACTGGCACCATTGGAAAGGAAATGAATTAAACTTTAATTTTTGTATTTACAACTTTTTTGTAAAATGTATATTTACATACGTAATCATCGTTTTAAAATATGCACATCGGTCTACAGCTATTTCCGTGCGCGAATCTGCATACAATTGTACTGTTATTTCCCACTTCTTCAACGTTTAAGACCATCTACACAAATATTTCTTTGCCTATTATAACGATACCATTGGATTCGTCAAGATTTTATCCTTCTGTTGGTGCCTTCCAATCAGATGTCACTATAAAAATAGTATTTTTTCCAAGAATTACTGTAAACCCTTGCGATTGGACAGTTTTTCAACCAATGAAACAGCCCATTTGTCAAGTGATTTTACGCCTACCATATCAAATGTTTTGACAGATTTCTTTACACCATTTTGTACAGCAAAGTCTGAATTTTGTATCGGTGAGAAATAATCCCGAAATAACCGGTTTTTTTGTCTGTCTAGACGACAATTGAAATGTACATAATTATTACGTTCTAGTGAGAAAGTCTAGCGCGTGGGTTCCCACGCTATTCAAGTGTCCCATTCTCACCGCTGTTATAGACGGCCAACTTTTCATTAGATTGATGTCATTTTGTTATTCAAATAATGATAACTCAAACACTTTTGTGACCTAAGGAAAGACAAGTATACCGTTCTTTTCTTTGATTTATCCTCTACTCTTTGTTATAATAATATTTCATTTTTGGGCAAAGCATATATTAGTAAATGACGTTACAATCTAGGCCTAGGTTTGTTACCATTCGTGTACTTGGAACATAAAAACTGTTTTTTTCAAAATAAAAAATTTGAAATTGATAAATGTTTTTATACAGTTCTATTTAGAACTACATTACGAAACTTTTTTACGCTTGCGAAACTTTTTTACGCTTACGAAAAAAATACAAAAAAATGTTTATACTACTTGTTATGTAGGCCTAAAGTTGAACTTTTTCCTTTCGTTACTGAACATTTTTTGTTTCTTGAGCTTATAACTTTTACAATTTCAAAATAAACTAATTTTTAGTGGCATATTTGAATTCTTTGAAGTTTCTTCTACAAAAAAGCTATTGAACACTTTTGGATTGGGGTTCATTTACTATTTTTGGTGAATTTTTAAAAATATGCTTGCAAAACGCTAAAAACGGGCTGGCCAATTTTAGCTGTAACCATGCCACTTTTAGGGTTAAGGTATTTATGTAAGTAAATTTGTGCCGTAAACTTGAACCTTCAATTTAATAGAATATATTTATATATATTTTTAGAGGTAGGCCTAAATATTTTTTTACTAAGATAAAGCTTGTTGAATTACAGTATATGTCTTCCTTGTGGAATGCTTAAATTATTGTAAACTATAAAATGATTTTTAATCCTTTGTTGTCTAGCGCATGTAAGAGGCCATGTATACACCTGTTGATTTTGCAGTAAGATTTCTCCCAATACTTATGCAAATAGCTGTTATATTTATATTCAGATCCTCTCAAAATTCATGTTTAGAGAAGTTAAATTCTGCATGTTTTAACACGTTTACTGCGGCCGGTATGAAATCGTACCAGGCATGCCAGCCCCATGCGGGCGGTACGAAATCATATCGCTTAGCAATACAAAGCGGTATGATTTCGTAACGCCCGCATGGGGCATGGAGCGCGCCTGATACGATTTCATACCGGCCGCAGTGAACGTGTTAATACGCTTGTCCTAAGTAAAATTTCAGATTTGCATACAATAAAAGTAGTCTTTTGTGAATACTTCTTTTCCTATATTAAATGTGGTATAATTCCTTGGGGCAATTCATGTGGCTCAAAAAGAATATTTAAAACACAGAAGAGAAGTTTTAGAATTATAACTATATCACACCCTCGTGTTTCATGTAAAATTCTCTTGAAAACACTAAATTTTTCAACCTTTCCTTCTTTATATATTCTTGAGACACTTATTCTGTATTTATATAAATGAACATTTAGGCCTATATTTGGATGGCTCTGAAAGTTGTAAGTATGCTACCAGACAATGACCAATTTCAGTACGGTGTCTAATTCACAGGTTAAAACTTATAGAGCAGGGACTATTATATAGTGGAATGAAACTTTGTAACAAGCTACCCAAAAAAGCTATACATTTGCTTTTGGTACCTTTTGTAATCAAGTTGAAGGCTTCTTGCGTACTATGGTTTATTACTCTTTAGCTGAGTCCTAATTAGAGCGGCTAATTTTGGAGATTGGATATTGATTTTTATTCTGTTTGGTTTCCTCATTTCTACTTTATTGTTGCTTTAGAAATGATTTTTGTTCTACCTTAGTTGAGTGCTATGCACACACTTCTTTCACAATACTTTAACTTCACTGAAAAACAAAGAAATGTGAATGACAGGGTCCTAGTTATGTTTAGTATAAATAAAAATAGTTAAGTTTTGTTGGAATTGAATCCATAACTGACCTCGGAAACCCTGTTGTACGAAAAGAACCCAACAAGAAGATAAATATTTTTAAACATCCAGAAAATGATGATGTGAGTAAATTGCAGATGATGACATCATAAAATCTTGCCACAGCTTCCTCTAGGACGAGAGGAAATAATGTATTCAATCTATGGTTATCTTTTTACAATATTTAATAACCTAGTTTGTTAGGAAATTTGTTAATGTAGGCCTAGTGAATTTTTTTATTTTTATAAGGAACGTGTTTCGTTAAATGTTTTATGATGCAATGACTTTTTCTGGTGTTACTTGGAACTAAAATAAATATGAAAGTTAATCAAGATCACTGAGAAATGGATTTAAATTGTTTTGCTTTGCAAATAATTTTGTACATCCAAATGTATAATTTTGCTATTTTTATGAATAAAAGGGCAACTGAATACATTACGAGACCCTTTTTTTAAACTGGAAAGGTAATTTTTAAGTGTTTACAGTAACATGAGGCATAAAAGTTTAGATGTGGTGATAAAATCCAGTATTTTGATAAGGTATTTTTATTACATCCTCACACTTCTCTGCTTTCCTTGTCGGTAGTTTATTGGTCATCTCCCATGGTATCTGATTGGACCTATAGTCAATGATTGCAATTTCTGTAGTGTTCTTACACTACTTTACATCAAATAAAAATTGATTCCTGAAAGTTTCATTAAAATCCATATTTGTCTATATCCATACCTTTCCTGTCACATTATGTTTTAAAGTCAAACAATGTATAAGGCCTAATTGTATTTTTCATTACAGATGAGAAAGACGTAAGAAAGCTGGTATTATGGTTAGAAGATGAAAAAATACGTCATTACAAGATAGAAGATAGGGAACCTTTTCGTAAAATAGATTCTCCTGACTGGCCTCAAGTGTTTATGAAATATTGTAACGATGTTGCAAGTCCAGTTCAAAATAATAAAGTGTCTGAACAGTTGGAATGGTTATTGGGATATGCCGTTAGATTAGAATATTCAGATAACGGTAAGCAATTAATTATTACAGCTGTTCATCTTAAGAGCCATGCATACTAACTACAGTGCGCTGTGAAAGTGACCGCGCAATTAACATAGGAGGTGAATCTTTATTTGTTATTTAACGTGAAACTTAGGCTTTTAGCAAGATTTTGTCCAAACAGAGGTCTACAACTAAATATGGGCTATATTAAACATTTCTATTGAATGGTCTTAATCATTTTATGTTAAATATGTGTTCAAAAATTTAGCTTTCCCCATAAGAAAAAATACACATTTTTAAATGTTTTTTACATACTTAAAAATATATATTTAAAAAAAAATTTATATGAAAAGAGAGCTTGTAGTTTGGTTTTGGGCTCTATTGACTAGTTTCAGTTCATACTATTTAAATTTTTTTGTTTAAGAGCGTTTAATTAACCTATTTCAAAGAATAATTTTTGTGTAAGTTAGTAGTAGTTCAAGGATTTTGCAATAGGTTGCAGCAGTGCTGGTTATCCCTACTCTCCTTCCTGTTCTTGTCCCTCAATTTTCTATGCCTATGTAGACTTCAACGGAAAAGTTTTGTTTGTTAATACAGTAGAATCCCTCTTAATCGGCCTCGGATCAACCGGTCCTCAGATTGACCGGCCTATCCCATGGAACAACAGTTTTTTTTTCTCTTTCAGATTATATTACTGTAACTGGCCGAAGTCTCAAACATTGATTGTTTTTCTTTTTTTTTAGCTTTTTTTCCAAGCTCCCGGATTGGAATGATAACAAATATTGAAATAGGTATATATTACCTGTTACACTGTCTATCCAATCCTTCATTATTTGCTGTGACAACAAATAATCAAGGATTGGATAAACAGTGTAACAGGTAATATATACCTATATCAATATTTGGTATTGATTGTTTGATGGTCATTTCCTAGAAAATAAAGCTGGGTGACGCAACTTTAGGTGTGCAATGTGTTAGTGTTGTGGCCACAGAACATGTAATATAGTAGAACCGGCACCAATGATGGGCGGGGTGGAGTGATGTGAGTCAAACCTCGTAGTTGTTCCTCCACTCTCTTGCCCTCTCAGTTCCTTCACAAGCGCTTTCTCAATTACCTTTTTCTGATGAATTGTAACTGTTTTGCTCCCATAAAGAGTTTTGTGGAATGTGTTTTTTTGTGCAAATGAAGCTTACAAGGGCTTAAGCCCAAATAGTTGTTAGTTAGACCTACTTAATGCAATTACCGGTACATTAATAATTGTTTTAATGAATTCTGAATGTTGTGAAACGTATTAATATTTGGACAGTGAACAAAATAAATAAAACACATTTATTACAATTTTGATATTACCTTTATTTCATAGTGAACCAAGGTTTCAACAATAACAGTGTTGTAAATAACTTATTTAAATCATGGTCCACCGTGTGAAAGTTTAAGTGAAATAAATATTAGAAACGTAACAATTTTGTTTTATTAATTTTGTTTTACTTCATTGTCCGAATATTTATAAGTAGTTAACATAACATAATTGGTAGGAGGGTAAGTTTCATAAAAAAATGAACTTTTTGAAATTGTATTTATGTTTACATATTTTATTTAGGCATTTAAGTATAGATTATTATCAAAAAATTATTGTCCCTGGAACAATACTAATTTGTTGTTTCTCGACCTTATTTTATTTTTGTGGATTTGATCGTTGATCTCATTTACATGATGAAATATCCTTATTTTAAAATAATATGCCACTATGCTTTTTAAAAGAAATGGATAAATGAGCTTGTTTTAAAAAGTGATCTGTCGAAGAAAAAACCTTTTCCCCATTAAATTCTAATATGTCTTATTTATTTTAATTAGGATGTAACATAGTGATTTCTTATTTTTAAATTCCTTAATTTATTAAGGGTTTATTCTCTAGTGTTAAGGAAAGTATAACAATCAACATTTTTACTACAATACTTAGCAGTATGCGACAAAATGTCATTCTATGACCTATGATCCTTTTTTTGTGTATGTTGTAAAATTTAAATGTAAAAATTTTCAGCTCACTAACTGTTTAAGGAAAATATAACAATTAATTTTTATTGTTTTAGAGGTTGTTTTAACCCTTAAATCAAAATTAATTCTAGCCCATGTTACTGAAGGATAGTGTAGCTTATTATTAGTAAAACTATTTTTTCAATCGGTTCAGTAGTTCCAGAGATTATCCCCTACATACAAACAAATAAACAAAAGAATGTTCCCTCTTTATAATAATATTAATAATAACCCCAAAGCTAAGATGGTAAATAATGATGTTCAAATCAAATTATTTCGTATATGTTATAACAGCAGTTATAATAAAGGTTAAAAGAACTAGCAAGGCTCAGGTCTACACTGTAATAAAAACCTAACCTAAAAGTTAGAAATTTAAATAATTGCTTCACAGTTTGAATCAGATGTTTTATTTGTTATTTTATTCAATTGGTTGCTATGGTAATAAATGTAAATACATGCGATCATTCATCAATATGTTAGGATACCTAACCTAAAATTTTTTCCGACTAAATTTACAAATATTGAAATAAAAAAGGTTTTTATCAAAATGAATTCTAGCCTATGTTTACTCAGGGATAGTATAGCTTTTTGTTAGTAAAACTATTTTTTCAGTCGGTTCAGTAGTTCTAGAGACCACCCCTTACTTACAAATAAACAAACAAATGTTACCTCTTTATAATATTAGTATAGATACTGCTGAAAAGTTATCGGAGGGCTGACTGTTTTATCCGCTTCTCTCACGCTGCAACCAAAGGCCACCGAACAAGGCATTATAACATAAAAAAATAACAAAACATAAAAAAATAAACTTTAAAAACAAAGACTAAACAAACTAATAACAAAGACTGCTAAAGGGTGTGTTATTGACGGCAAAGGAGTGAGGTTTAGAGAGCGGGAGTCGACTCACATCCTCTTACCCTATGCCGCTTCTATTCTATTCAATATTCTGTGGTTGTGGCAGACAGAACAGGGGAGGGGGAGCGTGAGTTTCATTCCCCTCTTGCTTCTGTGGCAACTGTATCTTTTCTTAGAATCAATTTACAAAGCGGCATCCTTTGTTACTTTTTCTTTGTCTGTTGCTTTGTCGGAACCTTTACTGAATTTTGTGGGAGCAAAATATAATATGTAACATATTGCGTAATATGTTGAACAGCAAAAAGATTCAACGGCATTGGACGTGATGAACGAAAATGGAGAGACTTGGCTTTAAAAAAAATCTTTGAATGTGTACCAATCTTACAAAAACTAATTAATAGAAACGGAAGCTATACTGGGCCACATAGATTGGACATGTTCAAAGACTTACCTTTAAAGTAAAAAAAATCACCAAACAGTAGAAATGTCTCAGCTGATCACTTACAAATCATAAGATACATTGAGGTTAAGTCAATAAACCAAAAAGCTAGGTTCAATTTAGGTTTATTAACCAAAATTAATAATAATAAAAAGATTTATGTGCCCTTAATTATGAAAAGAAATATTTTATTTGCCCTTAAAGTACAAAAAAAGAAAAAGGTCGGATTACAAAAAACATATATATATTTTAAATTGAATTTGAAGTTCCCTCCCCAAAATAAAAGTCAAAAACCCTCCCCATTAGTAATGATTACAAGGTTTATACAAATTTAAACAGACAAAATACAAAATTTAACATCTAGTACCATGGATTTGTTTAATAATTAACATTGATGTCGTTGACCAACTGTAAAGCTAAGTATAATTAAATAAATAAAAATAAAGAAATTGTGAGACGTCTCTCTAAAAAAGAGTATATATAATTTCTAATATAGAGCCCTTAGGGCTGAGGTCCAAAATTTGCTATAGCTGCTCCTCCCAAGTTTATTAAATATAAAAGACATATTTTAAGAATTATCCATTTGTTACAAAAAAAAACATACAAGTACACAGTAGCCTATTCAAAGTTTCTTATAAAGTTCACTGCAGATTTTAGAAAATATCAGCTTTTTTTGGTTCATAGCTATATCAAAACAAACACTGTCGCAGAAAAATAGTTATTAAAGCTGCATGTTGGTGGTTGGCTTTAACAGCAGAACATATGTGGTTGTTGGAATTAGGTGTGGTCGTTGCACCAGTGAATACTGCATTAAAACAAAATAACATCTTTTTAGAATCAAAGTAGGCTTTAAAACCAAGCATAGTGAAAAGCTTTTAGGTTAAAAGTTTGCCTTTATAATATTCTTTGATACAAGGTGACAAGCAGGTATTTTGAAATAAAGATGTTAATTGTTACTACAAGACTTAACCAAAGTTAACTTGTCATGTTACTTTAACTGTTGCTACATGTCTGTAGACCACATGGTAAACTTTAAAATGTTCTTAGCTTATAAATCAAAATATATCTGAGATATAATTATTTAAATTATAGTTCTTTTAAAGGTCCATAATTGTTATAGGTTACACAGCTTTAAATTTGTACAGAATAATATAAACTGTTTAAGCTAGGCTTTAGTAAAAATAGGCTAGTTACATAAGATTTAATATTTAGGCTGTACGGGAAGTTTTTTTAAAAAAGGAAAATTGAATTACATAGATTTTAAATTAAACTTTATGAGTTTGAAATATTATTTACAATATTAAATG
>JAGFPH010001177.1:140183-167259 GCA_018207615.1 Philaenus spumarius
AATACAATTACGTTAAAAAGACTGAAAATACCAACCACCACGGGGAACACCGTACGGGTCAGCTAGTATTTTAATAAAATTAAAAAATTTTGTATAACAAAATCGCTGCCATTTTCTCTTGGTCTCTAATCTCGAATATGAGGTCAAAAAATATAAAAATGTAAGTTAGCTTACCCAAAATGGCACAGTCATAAACGTGACAGATGTTATTTTAAATATATTTAAATGTGAAATTCGCAAAGTGAAACTAAACCACTATTTTCGTAAGAATTTTCCTGCTGAACATATTTTTGGTCTCTTAACATTTCTTTGCTAAAGTTCAGAAACACTGGTAAAATAGATAAAGGAAATTTTTTAATTTTCGCCGGCAATATTTAAGTAAACAGAAGAACAGAAAAAAACTAGATAATAATATTTTGATGTGAGTTATTTAACATGTGGGTGGTGTAGAGGGGGAGGGGGGCAGATGTGCCAAGCTGGTATTTTTGGGTTAGTCATTTATTCCAAAATCTGGTCAAATATAGATTTTTAACTCAAAATTGAAATTAAAAACATGTTTATTAACTTTTATACAGAGTTTGGGTTAAATCTCTTAAAAATCGGCCAAGTTAGATCCTCTACACTTATAGAGGTGATGGTGGTATTTGGTATGGAGGTAATGGCAATTATTTATTCACCTTAATTACTTCTCATCAAATTTTTGTAAATCTGGACTATTATTTACAAATATGTTATTTCCTCAGTGATAAAAAGCAGAAGTTAAATCGGAACAGTTAGTGTATGCACAAATAGTAAATCGTGTTTTTGGTGCTATTCTTTAAACTCTATAAAATGTTTACTTTACCTTTGCCATGCTTTAAAAATATGTCATCTTCATTTGGCGTTTAAGTTGTCAGGATGGTTATTGTCGACAAACAAAATGCACATTCACAACACAAATCGATTCAGGTTTGTCAAATTACGTTATACTGCCTTGTAATTCGTTTCTGTAGCTAAACGATAGCTATGTCGGGATGCTTTAGTTTTTTCAATTTTCAATAGACCTAGATCTAATTTAAACTCAGTATGGAAATTCAAAATCATGTTTTCAACTTCTAAGTGGAGTTTGATGACGATGTCTTGTAAATTGATGAAACCTAGGCCGTTTGAAGTATATGTGTAAGTTTTATTCACAGAAAATGGCAATCTTGTCAATATGTGTAGTTGGTATAATTTTGCCAATTTTCAGTATATCATATTCAAAATTGGTATAGCAATTAATAAGCATATTTTTAACTTTTATGCCAAGTCTCCAGTTGCTATCTTAAAAATTGGCAAAGCTATTGTCATCAGACTTACAACATGCATCACCATTTTAGGTTTACCGAACGCTTCATCGCATTTCAATCTGTTTCAGTTTCGTAAATTTTCGGAATATCAACCTGCTAATTTTTTATAAATTAAACATGTTAGTGTAAATAAACTCAGTAACAATGAACTATTTTTGGCATATACTTTTTAAACACGAAGCACTTGAAGAAAGTCTACTATTCCAACACGTATGGATTTAGCGAGTTATTTTTTAACACAACATTTCATTTCGCCACAGAATTTTAAAACATAATTGTTTTTTGCTATACCTATTTTAAAACGATATTAAAAAAAAAATTAATATGTAGCCTCTCAACGCAAGCGTTTTGATGAAAAAATATAAAATTAAAACTTTTTAAGTGACTTGTGTTTTTAAAAGTAAATAATAAAAAAAGTTCATACTCCTTGATCTTGTTTACATTGATATTTATAACTATAGTTGCGGACAGCCTAACTCTGAACCAGGAAAAGGTTAGGGTCTTCCGCCCAGCCGACCCTAATTAGTGACGCTTGGCTGCACTCAATGAAAACAAGTACTAGGTGCTTAATACAAAAAAGTCAGTTCAATTATTGTCCAAAATTATTAAAAACCATTATCCTATTACGTTTTGTATTTAAATTTCGATTATTTTTATACTAAATTTGATGTAAATCGGACAATTTTGACCAACTTGTACCGCCAGACTAGTTTTTCTTTTTAAAACTAACTTTGAATGAGCAGTGGAACAAAAATACAATTCATATAAAAACGTGAAAATATCGAGGGACAAAAAATACTCTATGTATGATTGTAATAATTTTGTATTGCTTGATAACCAGAACAAATCGCCGGTTTCAAGGAAAATTTGAAAACATAATTAATATACTATGTAACTTAATTTAATATACAATAAATACAAAATAATACATAGCGACAATAAAGTTAATGTACTTGAGCGAGAATTAGATTGTCTTATATCATGTTATATTTGTATTTACCGTAGTTATATTTTAGGAATGTACAGGGTGTCCAGTAATTACGGGGTCAAACTTCGGGTATGGTTCTATGGGTCAAAATAAGAAAAAAGTTTATTTATTACTGGTAATATTTCTTAACCTTAATTTAATTTTTTAACTTTCAGTTATTTGTATTTTTTAAAAGACCTATATTATTTATATTTTGTTGATCTGTATTTGTTAACATTGGGTTTTAAGTTTATGTTATTTTATTTTATTAAGTATTTAATTTATTTTGTTTTTTATTTATTTCATTAGGCCTATTAGTTTTTTATTTTATTTTATTTATTATTATTATTTTAATTTCTGTTTGACTGTTTATAGTATTAGTAGACCAGTTTGTTATTTTTTGTATTTAATAGTTTTATAATTTATTGTTAAATTGGTTTTCATTGTTAATAATAGATACATATTAGTAGATTTAATGTGGCTCCTCCCATTCCCCCACCAGGTCGGTCTTGGATTAACCGGTATGGAGAGGAGTGGGGGGAGGGCGTGTACAGTATATATAGGTTGTAATATTTTATGTATACTTTAGTAGTGTTAAAACCCTCTGAGGATGATGACCATGTCATTGAAATGTACATAAGGGTAAGGTATTAAACTTAACTTACAATTTAGTTGTTTAGTTATAGTTTTTGTTCCTTGTTTTGTGGTTCGGGTTTTTATTTAAATCAGTGTGATTTTGTCGCCACAGTGCTCTTTTATTTGTTTAATAAACATAGGCCCGGAAAAGCTTTGTTTTCCATATATCCGCCATTTTGTTTTTTGTACAAAATAATTGAAATCTAGAGAACGGTTTGACTGATTGAGTTCAAACTTGGTGAAGTTTAACCTAACAATGATATATCTAAAAAAAATAAGTAATTAAATCCAATCATTTCAAAATGGTGGCTGTTGAACAAACCAAGTATTACACATAACTTAACTATTATCCTTCATCCGATTGTTTTTACAGTTACACCATCCGATAGGGAATCAAAAGGACTACAAAACCCGTAGGGCCGGCCTTTTTTACAAATGTAAAATTATCCGATTTACATCAAATTTAGTATAAAAATAATCGAAATTTAAATACAAAACTTAATATGATAATGGTTTTTAATAATTTTGGACAATAATTTAATTGATTTTTTGGTATTAGGCACCTGTACTTGTTTTCATTGAGTGCAGCCAAGCGTCACTAATTAGGGTCGGCTGGGCGGAAGACCCTAACCTTTTCCTGGTTCAGAGTTAGGCTGTCCGCAACTATAGCAAAAAACTTTTAAAGTTGAACTTTTGGAAATTGTAGAAACTGAAGCCGTTTGAAATACGTTGTAGGGTACGCTACTACTAAAATCGCAAAGTCCATTGATATGTCAGGTGGCTCTACATTAACCAGTTTTCAAGATACCAACTTCAGACCCGTGGTAGAAGTTCATAATATGCATTTTAACTTCTATGTCAAGTATGAACTAGATTTATTTTTAAACTGACCAATTTAGACCCGCTTCACCTTTCAACATGACAAATTATTTTCTGTGAACAAGATGCACAATCATACTGCAAGCACTCCCGGTTTCATCAATTTAGAAGATAGCTCTTTAAAGTTTAAAGTCTATATAAAAGTTAAACATGCTTATTACCTTCTATACCAAAGTTGAAATCTTCATTTTGTAAAATTCTTTTACCGTGCAATTATTATTTTCTCATATAACAGCAAAACGTTTGTTTTATGATGACATTTTTTTAAATATAATAAATTTAAAGCACATTGACTATTGAATTCATACATTTAATAATTACAGTAGAACCTTGTTTATCCGGAATAAAGGGGGCGGCGGTGTTCCGGATAATCAATTTTTCCGGTTAACTAATGCTACCTTATATTATTTGGATTCCGAGTATGATTAAATTACAGTACAAAGAAATAAATGTTCTTAATCAAGCTACTGTATAATACTGTATAATAATCAGATATTGCAGACTAAAAATTTTAGTACTGTACGTACGACAGCTTATACGCTTTTGAAATTGTCAGTGAAAGACACTAAACATTTTTATTTACGCACTAATTTACACTTTAAAACACTCTATCTACAGTAGGCCTAACATGAAAACACTTAACAATATATTTCTAATAAGACACTAAATAAAAATTAATTTGCAAAACTCAAAACAACACTGCCGCAAAAATGCATCAAACTAAAGCTGTAAAGAGCAGAAATGTAGAATACTAAGGGGTTTGGCTTTGGGCGGGAGGGGGAGGGTAGACAGACAAGCTGACAGACAGTGAATAGTGAAAGTGTGACTCACCCTGCAACACACAGAGTAGGGTAACAGTTGTAGTAACAGTGCCTCCATCCCGTACTATGCGACTTTTCTCATACTAGTGTTAATTGATTTAGAGATTTGTTGTGGTTAACCCCGGATAGTCGGGGTCCTACTGTATGCAATTGATTACAGATTCTTTCATTTAAATTTACTGATTTTTAAGATGTTTTATTTTATAAAAATTACATTTAAATGCTTTATACAAGGTAAATAAATTTAAGATTCTTTTCCACTGAGTTTTTGTTAAACAAATATTTTATAGATGGAAATGCAACAAATTTTTAACATTACCCTAATAGATTCGTTGTTAAACAGTAGGCAAACAAATTTAAACAGTGTTTATAATGTCTACAGTAATAAATCCGTTTTTTGTTGTTTTAACACCTGTTCATTTCCTCCTACTTATTACTTTAAACCTTAGGCACACCAAAAAACTTGTGTAGTAATCAGCGTCTTTAAAATAATCTACAATTGAAAAACAAAATAGTATTTCAAAATTTATTTAATTATATATATAAAATCAATGAAAGTTGTTGCAAGAAACGGTTTGACAGGGAATTAGGTATATTTTTCTTTATAAATTATCAAATTTCAAAGTGAGAAACATTGTATATACCATTTCCTTTCTCTTACGTCGTCCCAAACAAGTGAATTTGTGAAATTGCTCGAGTAGGCTAGAAAAATAGAATACAAAATAAAGATGAATTGATCTGAAGCTACTCAAAGAAAAGAGTGGAAGTGTTCTGTCTCTGTCAAATCAAAACTGACTGTATGCAAGATGGAGGGGGAAGGGAGAATATGCCGTGAACAATGTCGTTCTTTGTTGACCACTGGTACAATGCTGAGCGGAATAAAAAGTTACTAAAATGTGATTTCGTACGACTGGTATGAATGGCTCTTAAGTGGCATAACAAACTTAATCTTTTTCAGTGTGCTTAAGCTTTAAGATTCAGACACAAGCATTTCTGTTGTTGTTAGCCCTGTACTTTCACAAAAATATCAACTCTAATAAAGAGATTACAAAACAAACATCCACAGGATGCGATAATATTTCAGTGCAATTAATTAACCCTAGACCTGCCCTGGTTATAGCTCAAATTGGCGAGCCGGTTTTTAGTGTTTTGCAAGCATATTTTAAAAAATTTGCCAAAAATAGTAATTCTATCCCAATCCAAAAGTGTTCTATACCTTTTTTGTAGAGAAAGGTTCAAAGAATTCCAAAAAAAGAATAAAAAAAATTTATTGATGTAAAATTGTAAAAGTTGTTAGCTCAAGAAACAAAAAATGTTCAGTAACGAGCAGTTCAACTTTAGGCCTACATAACAAGTAGTAAAAACATTTTTTGTAATTTTTTCGAAAGCGTAAAAAAGTTTCGTAATTTAGTTCTAAATAGAACTGTATAAAAACATTTATCAATTTCAAATTTCTTATTTTGAAAACACCAGTTTTTATGTTCCAAATAGACGACTGCTAACAAAACTAGGCCTAGTTTGAAACATAATTTACTAATATATGCTTTGCCCAAAAATTAAATATTATTATAACAAAGTGTAGAGGATAAATCAAAGAAAAGAACGGTATACTTATCTTTCCTTAGTTCACAAAAGTGTTTGAGTTATCTTTATTTTAATAACAAAATGACATCCATGTAATGAAACGTCCCCGGTCGATATTACTACAGGCAGGAAGGGACATTTGAATTACGTGGGAGCGACAAGCGAAGGACGTTCTCACCAGAATGCCCTAACTATGTACTTTCCACTGCTGTCTAGGCAAACAAAAAACTGGTTATTTCTAGTTTACTTCCCATGTTAGAAAGATCGAACTATTCTCTACAAAATGGTGAAAAGAAATCTGTCAAAACATATGATATTGTAGACATTATCTCGGTTGACAAATGTGCCTGTTTCATTGGTTGAAAACTGTCCAATCGCAAGGATTTACAGAAATCTTCGTCATAAATCTTGTAAAATAGAGACATCTGATTGGAAGGCACTATTAGAAAGATAAAATCTTGACGAATCCAATGGTAGCTTTATAATCTCGATAGAAATACTTCTCTGTAGGTGGTCTTGCCCGTTGAAGAAGTGGGAAATAACAGTACAATTGTATGCAAATCCACGCATGAAACAGCTGTAACCCGATCTGCATATTTTAAAACGATGATTACATATGTAAATATACGTTTTACGAAAAAGTTTTAAATACAAAAATTAGAGTTTAATTGATTTCCTTTCCAACGGTGCTGGTTTTATTACGATTGGATGATTTTAAGTGTATTAAATAACCGAATATGCAAATTCTTCATAGGTTCGAAATGGTTGCATCTTGCGCCTGAGAGAACGTCAATTTGGGCAGTCTACCATGGGGAGGGTTAAACACGTTGAACTTGTTATAGAGACTGTAATGGCCTACATTGTTAAACTAAGTCACTGGAGTGGCAAGTTTCTTAACAGGCTAAAACAAGGCGTGATTATACCTATTTTTAAATATATTGCAGACCTAGGAGGCTCCACCCCCTGCAGCTACTCGCGGTGATGCAAATGGTATTATATACGCTAATATTTTTACGGAAATGGTGATGGATTAGGACAGAGGCACTTGGATCTGGGTAGAGTGTTGGAGGGGTGATATCATAGATCTGCACAGGATCTTTTATATATTAAAGTGATATAAACTAAATCTAAAAACGCTGTTGGTTGTTAAACAAAATTAACCAATTCTAAATTTGCCAAGTAGGTTGTTATGGTAATAAATGTAAATGCTTTTTATAAGAAATGTATGTTACTTCAGCGTAGGCCCAACATAAAATTTTGTTAAATTTTTTATCTAAATCAGCTGTTTTATTTATAATATATATTTAAAGATTTATAATCAAATTTAGTTTATGTTGTAAAAATGCTACACAGAAGAATGTTTCTTTGCGTGTCACGTCCGTCTGCAAAACCCCTAATTTTATCTGTAATTTTTACATAAATTTTTTTTTTTAAATAGGAACCCTAAATATATCCTGGATAAAAGTAATCTAGAATAGTCTCTGAAAAGACATGCAAATGAAAGTTTGGTCAACATTGGTTCAGCCATTTCGGAGATTAGCCTGAGCAGACAAAAAATCCATGTTTAGGTTTTGGTAATGTGTGATTATATGTACAGATACCAATCACACTTACCAAAAATGATAGAAAAGACCTTGAAAACTAAACTTAAAACTGAAAAAAAAACTGTTTCCAAATTGGTTCATATTATTAGGATTAAAATGTTTTAATCTGCTTCCAAACCACATTAAAAAAATGTAGTAAAGCCAAAATACTTAAATTATTACTACTCAAATTAGTATTTAAAACAATTTTGCTTTTCTTTCTACTGTGTTCCGGATCACAAATTTAGCCGTTATCTCCGAAATCACAGGACCCACAAAATTAGTAGACAATCCTTTCCTTCCCAACTTACTAGTTGCCTTGGATTCCACATTATCTTGGCGACCAGATCAGCTTGATTTCTTCCATCATTTATAATTCTTTCAGTTCCACTCACCTATTTGTCTTGAGGTAAGTTTAAAGTTCTCATTGTTGCCTCATTATCTGATCAGATCTTGATTTTCCTCTTGTATGCAACTACTACAATCTCCTCTAACTGGGCATATTGCATGGAAGGATTTGTCTCTGTTTGTAACGCCGATGAATACCTAACTAACAGATATGACCTACAAAGTTCCATTACAATGCAGCCATTTTACTCAAAAAGAAAGTTTTAAGTAATTTAGAAAACTGAACACGACTGTCAATGGATGTAATTGCTTCTGGAAGTAAGTTCCACAAGCGGCATGCGGACACAGTAAAAGATTAATAAACATGATGATTCTATGTAGTGGTATAACAATCAAAGGGGAACCTCTTTAGCATGTTTTAGTGTTCAGGCACTCCAACTTACACAGACACTTAAAGTCATGAAAATTTTGGTTTTTGAGAAAACCTTTCAGTCGAAGTACATAAAAATACGAAAATTAAGCACGTTTAGAGCCAAACGGAATAAAGTATGCCGAAAATAGTATGTATTTGAAATTTCTTTAAAAAAACAACCCCCACTATGCCTTTTTGAAAATATGGGCACTGGGGTTTGAAAAACAAAATTTGTCTAGATTCTTCTTTAGATGTCTAAATTGATTGGCTCACTCCGCTATACACACTTCAACCTTGGTCTGTTAGACCTGTAGTCTATACTGTAAAAAAATTTTCTGCATGGTGTCTTCTCATTTAGTTTCTGCTGGAAATAATCGTTCTGAATGAGACACTAGAATAGTATTACCTAACAGAAAGTGACAAGACTTGTACACTGTTGTGTTATTAAACCTTTATTATATTTGAAACTTGTTATACGTCAACTGATCTAATTTTTAAGATTTATGTTGTCTTACCTTATTTGTAGAGGGGGCGTTATTTAACGTAACAGGAAAAATAATACTATTAATGCGTTGCAGACTATTACCACATTAATACTTTACGTAGGACACCCTATTATTTGTGTAACGTCAAGCGATAACGCAGTGAAGGAGACTGATGAACGTTCCAGATAGGTGTTAATTCCAAGTCTTGCATCAAGGAATCACATCTTCAAGTTACATTACAAAATAATACCTCGACAAAAATAACACATTGACTAAAATAACACCCTGACAAAAATAACACCTTCACAAAAATAATAACCTTTGAGAAAACGGCCAGCAGATAACTTTCTTCGCTTGCGTTAATGCGTTACAATATTAACAGGATCTAGCAACTTACAGGCTACACATTATTAAACCCGAATAAACAGGATGTTTGATGTGAGTTTCCAGCAAATATTTTCATCCCTTCCCGGTGTCTGTATTAATTGATTCCAAGAATCCATTACACATAATTAATAGCTTATATTTTTATGCAGATATGCACATTTACATAATAATTACTGCTGACAAAAAATATTTTTTTAAATAAAACTGCTTTATAGATACTATCCTTCCCTAGGCCTTAGGGAAATACTAAACGCATAATTTTTAAAATATCTAAATTTGCGAAAGACTTGAGTCGCTGAAGTTAGCATCGCTCCTGTTCAAAAACCGTTGAAAAACTGTTATTTTTTAAATGCAAATTCATTTCTGAATAGAAACAGTTGAAGTATTTTACTATTTATTTTAATTTAAATTGACACTGTGCAATTTAATTTAGTCTAAAAGTTTAACTTAAAATTACGTTTTTATTTTATTTTTGTCATCAAAATTACTCTATGTTTAAATTTGATTCTAATAATTTGTATATTATATATTTTTGTTTATATCTAATTATTCTGACAATTTTAATTGCATTTTTTTACTAAAGATTTTTTTGGAAACATTTAACTTAAAGCTCCAGAAGAAATTACTTGAGAATCTTAGTAACTTTTTAACATAACGTAATCTTGCTTGCAACCCTTACATTAAATAAATAATATTTTTTAATGTTTATTTTAATTTAAAGCTGAGTATTTAAAATGTGTTGTTTTAAAATTTCGAGTTATCAATAATTACTCTAAGTTTAATCTTATTATTATTTGTATATTATATATTTATTTATATCTAATCATTCTGAAAATGTTTATTTTAATGTATTTTGTTAATAAAGGTGCTTCTTGGAATATTCAAGTAATGTAGTCAATGAATTAATTGAATGTTGGTAACATTTCATAAAGTAATCTCATCTGCTAGTAACTTGCCCGCAACGCAACAACATATTACCAAATTAATAGTTTCAGTAATTTCGTCTGCAACGTTATATTAAATAACACCTCAGCAGATTTCCGCACAATTAATACGTTACAAATTTAATATGTTATTTTAACCTATGCCTTGGAACGTTGCAGACTATTACCACAATGTGATGGTAATTCCCATCTCTACTTATTTGTCTATTGCAATTTTAGTCAATTCAACCATCATCGGGATATTAGAAGTATTAACACACATAACGCAACACTAGCACAAACATAAATTTCACTCCGGTGGAGATCGTTAAAAGAATAATATTGTTCATTAATATATAGTTACATTCGATGACGTGCATGTCTGACTACTCGGAAGTAAGTGACTAATGGAAGTAATTGTATAGTTATAGCTGTATCTATATCTTCATCTTATACAGTTATTGGTGTAAGATATTATTTAACATTTTAAATTTGGTTTATTTTTTGTAGTTGAAAAGTATTCAGTTCAAACTTCTGAAGAGATGGTGAAGAATAAAGTCGATGCACCTAAAGCAGTTTCATCTAATCCTTTGGATAATATGGACTGTAAGTATATCAGATAATGTACTGTACTATGTAACGTCTATGTTACAAAATATTATATGAAGTTAAAAGATGATGAAGTTAAATTTTGGGTACTAATTTTGATCACTTTATAATAGACACTAAAGCACATATGTGATTGTAGAAAATCGATGAAAAAAAAATATAACAACAGTTGGCCATAGATACCAAAGATAAGTCTATGACGCAAAACCTGCTAAATCTAAGCAACAATATTCAGGCTAGCCCCAGGTTTCCAAATGTCAAATATTCCATTGCCATCTTAACCTATGACTAAAACTACCTTTTACCTAGCCTCTGTCATAGCTCAACGGCTATGGTACTTGCCTCATAAGCAAGACGACCCGGGTTCAAATCCCGCGGGGGACCATAAAATATTAAAAACCCAAAAAAACATGCTCGTTAGCCGAAAGGCCCAAAGTGGCATGGAAAGCAAAAAAAAAAACCTTTTACCTAGAAATACCGCGTATGAGTTCACAACTTATTTTAATTTTCTAACATTGAATATAGAAAATTAATTATTGTATCTGTTTATTATGACATTGTCAAAATATCAATCATTACAAAAAACAAAATAAAACTTAACGTAAACCTATAACTAAAGTAATACATATTTTAAATGGCCAAAAAACTGCAGACAAAGGTTATTGAAAGTAAACAATTATTATACAGTAGAGTCCTGCTATTCCGAACAAAGTACAGAAAAAATACCGAATTTTTTAATTAAAAACATGAGAAATTAACGATGTACCGTACATTTATTGTTATACATAGTTAAATAGGGACATACGTAGAGCTTAAGCTTGATGAAAACGCCTGAAACCAAATTGGAATGAAAGCTGGTTACTTACAGTACATACACTTTATACAAGGCTCCGTTTATACAATTCGTAGAATCATTTTTAATCACTGCTAAACACAAAAATAACTAATTTACACACTCTTAAGAAGTAAAGTCAGTGATTTTTTTTCTGACGAAGAGCACCGAATCGACTTGAGGATGCAATGTTCCGCCATCACCGCATGAACATTTGGTGTTGATGTTCGACGTAGCGTGAGTGTAGCTTTACACCATCTGTTTTTTCCCTTCCATACATTGCATTTTCGTTAACGGAAATTGACAACACATTAATCCCAATGGGCCTGTTAGAATTGTCCAGTTTTGTTTCCTTCAGGTTTTCCATCCGTTTTGTGGGAAGGAAGCTACCGCAACAAGCATCCGGTGAAACGGATACCGGGTCCGTCCGAAAGAAGGATGGATTAGATACAACAGCTATGCACTTCATCCGCCGGTTGCGTTCATCCGTTTTCATTATCTCGAAGGAATTTTATTTTTCTTGATCTTTTTTCAAGACGATGCAGTATGACACAACTCGATGGTTGCAGGCAAATCTTGAACTAATGGTCCTTCTTAAGTCAGCGTCAATAGCTTATTGCGCTCCCACATTAAGGATGTTAAATCCCTAGTTACCCTTTTCAAGATCCATAAGGTCGGTGAACTTTCTTCCTCCAGGCCACATTTCCTGTATTTTGGGTCCCCGGAGAAAATGCCCATTCTCTTCATTTGTTTTCTAAGGTTTGCGTGTCCTGTGATTATAGCTACAACCTTCTTTACATTGCACCTGTTTATCGTTTGGAAGTTGGATGCAATAAGTGAGAGTTTGCTCATCCTCCACCTCCTCCCGTGCTCTAGTCTTGCCCATGCTTTTAAACATCAAAATAAAGTGAAACATAAAAATACTTATTGTATTTTTTTTAAACAGACGCTATGTTTATGACTAAGTAACCGGACTATTTTGTATTTATCCGTTTGGTGCACAGGAAGGGTGTTTCATTTATTTTGTTTGTCTCCATTTCGACTACTGTTATAAACTAATATAATGTTGCAACTTACCTTCGTCAGTCACTTGTCGTATTGTAAAAAGACGGCCGTTTCGGCTGTTCAGCCATTATCAAGTTATTGGAGAACATCCTCCGTTGTCATGGAACATGTAACAAGAACATATTTACAAACATTTAAATAAATTATTCACAAAAACCCATTTATTAAAACTATGTCCGGTGGGCCCACTGTCTGGCACTGATCTATTGCTTATCTATGTGAAGTATGGAAACTGAGTTTTCATTAAGAAAGGTAGTAAGATAAGGTCTATTATGTTTCTGTTATTATAATGTCATATAATCCGTTTGATTCAAAAAGTAATTTCTCATTACCCGGCTTATTTTTGAATATTTTATATATTTCATATTGTTCCAATGCATTCATAAATTTTCATTTTTTGCAATGGTGTAGTATTTTTAAGGTTTTATCGGTTGCTGTGTAGGCATGTTTATTTAAAATAAGGTTATTGGTATATTTCGATTCAATTTTCCGATGGCGTAGCAAACCGTTTTTTGAAAATGTTTCTAAAGTATCTGCCAATTTGTCCAATGTATTCCATTGGGTAATCGACGCACTATACTCTATCGAAGTATCGTAAACCCCCTGAGCTATCAAATTTGTCACCTTAAATTTTATTTGTGTTTATGGTCTGTAAGTTTTTTTTAGTTTTGAAAGGGATGGTTTACCCTTGTTTGAGGAAAACGTTGGCTATATTGTATGCTAAATCCTTGTGATATTGTAAAACGATATGTTTATTTTCTGATTTAGTCTTGGGACTTCCAGATTACTTGTTTATTAATTATTTTATCTATATTGGATGGTGAATATCCATTATTAATAGCAATATATTTGATTGTATTAAATTATTCTTGAATGTCATTGGTTTATTGCGGAGTATATGAAAAAAAAATGTTGCTGAAAAATGGATGATTAGAGGGTTAAATTTACATATGCAGAGTTTTACAATTTAAAATTACATAAGGAGGTGTCCACAAGTTGTTTTACTATACACGATTTACTTTTCTATTACAGTTGAGAGCATAGAGTTTAAAAACGGAGTCAATAGTTTGGCCAAGTTACTTAATGTGAATCCTCATCCTGATCATTTGGTAACCCTGAAAGCAATAAGTCGTCTTGTATGTAAACGCTTGAACTCAGATGCCTTGGAAAATCCACATCTAGTTGTTCCAAAGGTAAAGATAATAAGATATGTTATTACTGTATCACTTTACACACAACAATGATTGACAGTTTAAGTTTAACAGTTATTACTACGTGATATGGAGTATTTTTATATTTCGGTTGTGATTTTTGTATTTTAAACATCTTTTAGTATTATAGTATATAAAATTGTGCACAACACAAGATATTCTATAAAAATTAATTAATATCATCAAAAATTTGTTTTACAAGTGTATGGCCGTAAAATTAAAAACTCATTTTTAGGCTATTTTGTACATTTATTACGATAATAACTAATTGTACATAATCATAATAACAGCTGATTAGATTAGACTCAATATAGGCTTAGCCTGAACCATTATAAATAATTTGGACAAATGTGTTAAGCCTTTTTGGGGCAGAGAAAAATCAAACACTCAAAAATGCTCTAAATGGGCAAACAATTTTTCAATAATTGTATACCTGTAATCACATTTTTGCTTATTATTTATCACCTTAAAGGTTATTTATCAATAATAAATAGGTGGACATTTTTTTAATGTTCGAATTTGTTTAGAGAGCGTTTTAGCCTAAATAATCACCGGTTAAAAAAATAAACCATTAGTCATTATTAGGGATGAATCGATACCAGATTTTTTGACTCTCCCAAAAATTAAAAAAAAATTACTCAACAGCGAAAAAAAATATGACAACAGCTTTATACTATATAAAATTAAAAAAACTGACTCTACAGCTTTATATTATTACAGAATTATCTGTTACAATTAACCATTACCATTGGTGAAATATTATTTAAAATAAAATGACGAATGTCCGCAAAAGAATACGGCGTCCGAATAATATTAGCGCTAATTTTATAAAACGCCGGCATTCAAACGCAATGTCCGCGAACAACCATACTCCCGAGATCAATGGAATGTCCACATAAGAAATTGATACCAAAATACAATTAACCTAGTTCAATTGAACAAAAACAGTGCAAAATATTGTTTAAAATATAACAGTGAATGTCCATGGAAAAAATTAACGCCCAGACACAAGTAGCAGTAACTTAATTTTAAGAATATTTTAGATTAGTGAGTTTTCACAAAAATTAATGTAACCCGAATACAATTTGGTAAAATAGCATCAGTGATAAAACATAATTTAAGTACCACAGTGAATGTCCGCAAAAAAAAATCGATGTCCGAATAAAATTTTTGAATATTTTATGAACTACCATTAGTGAAATATTATTTAAAATAAAATGACGAATGTCCGCAAAAAAATACGAAGTCCGAATATTATTAGTGCTAATTTTATAAAACGCAGCATTTAAACGCAATTTAATATACAACAGGTATGTTCGTGAAAAAACCTACTCCTGAAAACAATGGAATGTCCGCTTTTTGGGGCAGAGAAAAATCAAACACTCAAAAATGCTCTAAATGGGCAAACAATTTTTCCATAATTGTATACCTGTAATCACATTTTTGCTTGTTATTTATCACCTTAAAGGTTATTTATCACTAATAAATAGGTGGACATTTTTTAAATGTTCGAATTTGTTTAGAGAGGGCGGTTCATTTTTTTCAACTGGAGAGCGTTTTAGCCTAAATAATCGCCGGTTAAAAAAATGAACCGTACTAGTCATTATTAGAGATGGATCGTACCAGATTTTTTGATTCTCGATATCAATACCTTGAAAAAAAATGACTCAACAGCGAAAAAAATATGACAACAGCTTTATACTATATAAAATTTTAAAAACTGACTCTACAGCTTTATATTATTACAGAATTATCTGTTACAATTAGCCATTACCATTGGTGAAATATTATTTAAAATAAAATGACGAATGTCCGCAAAAGAATACGACGTCAGAATATTATTAGCGCTAATTTTATAACCCGATTTAAGTACCACAGTGAATGCGCGAAAAAATCGATACCCGAATATAATTAATGCAAATTTTATGAACTACCATTGTTGAAATGACGAATGTCCGCAAAAGAATACGACGTCCGAATAATATTAGCGCTAATTTTATAAAACGCCGGCATTCAAACGCAATGTCCGGGAACAACCCTACTCCCGAGATCAATGGAATGTCCGCATAAGAAATTCTTACCCAAATACAATTAACCTAGTTCAATTGAACAAAAACAGTGCACAATATTGTTTAAAATATAATAGTGAATGTCCATGGAAAAAATTAACGCCCAGACACAATTAACAGTAACTTAATTTTAAGAATATTTTACCATAGTGAGTTTTCAGGAAATATAATGTAACCCGAATACAATTTGGTAAAATGTATGAAGTATCAGTGATAAAACATAATTTAAGTACCACAGTGAATGTCCGCAAAAAAATTGATGTCCGAATAAAATTTGTGAATATTTTATGAACTACCATTAGTGAAATATTATTTAAAATATAATGACAAATGTCCGCAAAAAATTATGACGTCCGAATATTATTAGCGCTAATTTTATAAAACCCGGCATTCAAACGCAATTTAATATACAGCAATATACAACAGGTATGTCCACGAAAAAACCTAATCCCGAAAACAATGGAATGTCCGCATAAGAAAATACAATTAACCTAGTCCAATTTAATAAAAACAGTGTAAAATATTATTTAAAATACAATAGCGAATGTCCATGGAAGAAATTAACGCCCAAACACAATTAGCAGTAGCTTAATTTTATGAAATAGCGACGTTAAGACGTAATTTAATATACCACAGTGAGTTTTCATGAAAGATAACGAAACCCGAATACAATTAGGTAAAATGTATGAAATATCAGTGATAAAACATGATTTAAGTACCACAGTGAATGTCCGAAAAAAATCGATGCCCGAATACAAATATTTGTGTCAATTTTATGAACTACGATTGTTGAAATAGTATTTAAAATAAAATGACGAATGTCCCCAAAAGAATATGACGTCCGAATATTATTAGCGCTAATTTTATAAAACGTCGGCATTCAAACGCAATGTCCGCGAACAACCATACTCCCGAGATCAATGGAATGTCCGCATAAGAAATTGATACCCAAATACAATTAACCTAGTTCAATTGAACAAAAACAGTGCAAAATATTGTTTAAAATATAACAGTGAATGTCCATGGAAAAAATTAACGCCCAGACACAAGTAGCAGTAACTTAATTTTAAGAATATTTTACCTTAGTGAGTTTTCACAAAAATTAATGTAACCCGAATACAATTTGG
Organism: Philaenus spumarius; assembly: GCA_018207615.1. NCBI lineage: Eukaryota > Metazoa > Arthropoda > Insecta > Hemiptera > Aphrophoridae > Philaenus > Philaenus spumarius. The sequence continues at coordinate 157,450 of JAGFPH010001177.1, forward strand.
TAAAATAGCATCAGTGATAAAACATAATTTAAGTACCACAGTGAATGTCCGCAAAAAAAAATCGATGTCCGAATAAATTAAACATCGCTATTTTCAGGAATGAATAAAAAGTAAAACAAAGGAATTCCGTTGGGACTCCCATAAAAATCATAAATCACAGGTAACGTAAGTTCCAAAAAGTTTTACCTGACTTCAAACAAATGGAATAATTACTTTAAAGTTTAAATACTTTTGTTACCGATCTATAAAATGTGTTATTTTTTGTCACAGTAGACACCCTCATTCTATAAATAGACACGATAACAAACGAATCCATAAATGGTTAACCTTGGGCCTACTAGACTTCTTGTGTACAAATAACAGCCTACGCGTGAATAAAAATAAAACAAGAAGCGTTCACTTAACAAAGGAAACAATTGCCTAAAACATTTTACTGGGAAAAATTAAAATACAGAGAATGCGATTGCAAATACCGGAGATTACATTCACGGAGTCTCCGTCAGGGAGTCCGTTCTAAATACGAGAACGGGCAGGTCTGACAACTGAGTATCTCTTGGTATCGGTAATCGGTATCGAGTTTCAGCTGTCGATTCTCGATACCGATACCAAAGCTAAAGAGTCAGTGGTATCGAGAATCGATCCATCCCTAGTCATTATATATGGAAAATATATACAACCATGTTTTGAAGAAACTATTTGATTACAGTAATGTCTTTAAATGATAAATCTACTTTTTGGTTTATGAATCATTATTGTGTAAAACTGATTCTGTATGACGTACAGTCTCTTTAGGGAAAACCAAACGGTAAAATAACCATTTTAAGTATTTCATCAGCCGCCATTTTTTTATAGGAAAATATTGACATCTAATTTGTGCAGTCTTTTACTAAATCAGACATTTATATGACGGGTCACTCGATTGGGGGTTTACTTTTTACAATTTTTAGCTACCTCAAAGAGTATTTTGGGTCAATGATGACTCGCACACCAAAAAGTAGTTTTTTATCACCTGCCTTTTGTAAAATATGTTGCTGCTTTTGTTGGTTTGTAAGTTGTTGAATTGGTCCGGGACTTTTTGGACACATATACAACCTCTGTATAAATTTAATTGTATCTTATTTTAGTTTAACACAATATTTTTACTGACATGCTAACTATCTGCAGGCCTAATTATTAAACATCAATTTACTAAAAATTTGAGAAGCAAAAGAAAATATAACTCATTTATGTCACTGTTGCATTGGTTACATAGTTCCTAAGTACCTATTTTATAATTAAAGAGATAAGATTGAATTATTGTTCAACTAATTTCAGTTAATTGTTTTACCAAGTTATAATTGTTGCAATATGTTTTATATTTTCTAAATATATTCTGGTGTACTGTAAACATTGTATTTTAGTTATAAAACTGTTTTTCTTTCAGGGAAAAGCATATCCTATTCTGGAAGCCGATCTTGGCTTTGATACAGGAGATTATATATTAAATCAAGCTGCCAAAATTCTTCGTCTACTGTATATACATGATGTAAGAGAATTGCAAACCAAAATAAACGAATGCATTGTATCTGTACAAAATATTACGGCAAATCCAAAAACGGACACCAAACTAGGAAAAGTGGGATATTAACATATTCTGTAATTTAATTATTTTGAATATTGTAAGACAGATTTTTCTTCAATAAATTCAATCTTTATTTAATTTATGTCAGTTACTGTAGCTATAACCTTATATTGTCTTGTATTATACAATAATACTCTATTTTGTATTAACCCTTCACCATATATTATCTATAAAATTTTGTATAATCAAGCATTTGTGTTCTTAAATGTAAATTTCAGTTTACTGTTTATTTAAATTTAATTTTCTGTTAATTATTATTCCTTTTTTTAAATTGTTCCCTGTGTTTTTATTTCAGTTTGCTGTTAATCTGTAATTTAATTTTCTTGTAATTGTTTTTGAAGTGATAACTTCTATTGGTCCGTTGGTCACTTTCGCTTGACTATGTTTCTGAAATCACGCGTCACACAACTTTTGCGTAGACACAAGTCAGAGCATGGAGAATATTTGGCCGTTTGAATATTTTTAGTATAATTTGAATAAGTACAAAATATAACTTAAAATCAATGTCTTATTTTTTAATAGTACTAAAATTTCTGTTATAAATATTTCGTCACCTCTTTTCACGTATATTACTACAAAGTGAATCATGATATGGATAAGATTGTTGAATTTTCTTAGTTAGATTCGTTAATACAGAAAGTCGGTAAGTACATTGACAGTTACAATTATATTTATTATTATTTTAGGATTTTTCCATTACTTTTCTATAATCTTTTTAAATAGAAAATTTATAACCTTTGATTGCGCTTTTTAAATCTGATAGAAAGAAATTTTTTTTTTAAATTAACACTTTAAAATAATTAACAATTTTAAATAATTAACAATTTGAAAATTTCTACAATTTCTTATAAACTCTAGGAAATTTAAAACCCCATTACATTTTCTTAGTCAAAGCTAAAGACTTTACTCTATTTTGAATTAAACAAATGGAATATGGTCAATTTTCATATTGATTATGTATAATTTGATTTAATTCGATTATATACACGCTTAAAATGGAATAAAAATGTGTAATGTATAATGCGAGAAAATATATTAAATATAATGTTCTGCAGATTTACTAATAACTGAAAATATACTTAAATTACTTACTTACAATTTTTAGGAGTTAAGAATAATTTGTTATTTGAATAATTTCAAAATATGATATAATATTTTTTGACAATATATTGATTTGTGTAGTTTGTTGTCCCTTATTCTCCTCTAACATTAATACTGATAAAAATATAAATCGGTCATAGAAGATACCACTTTCAACATGTGGTCTTAAGCACACCTAATGTTTTTTTCTTCAAGTATTGTTTTTTGTCCGTTTTTAAATGTAATTCATATGTAATGGAGTTTGGTGGTAGAGAGTCCTAATCTCATCCCATAAAATAAAGGCAATTATCTATCTAACTACCATTGACCAACAGTTATATAAACAAGTGTGATAAGAAAGCAAAACCCACATTAGTGTCCCCATCTTGAAACGGGACTCGGTATAATTGAGGAGATTTTTCTTTAAAATGTTTACTTTTAAAATACCAACTATTTTGTTTTGAAATAATTTTTATACCTATACATTTCAACATTAATTGCTTAATCCATAAACTAACCCCTCCCCCTATTGTTAGTAGTTATTATTTTATTTACCGTAACTATTTTGTGTTTGTAACTAATTTCTATACATTTAAAATTATTTAACTATTTTGTATTTGGAGCTACACTTCTCCCAATTATTAGTAAACTACATAATTGTTAAACTACATTACTGTTTTATTTAACTACAGTAGAACCTCAATTATCCGTCTTCCGTATTGTCCGATGTGAAACTAAGACACGGAATAAACACAAAAGTAAATTAAAGACTTTTTTTAAATTTGTATAAGTTTATAAGAACAATGTACATGATTTAAAGTATGTTTTTTGCTTGTTAAGAGCCATGCAAACCGGTTGTTAGAAATCACATTTTAGTAACTTTTTATTCCGTTCAGCACTGGCAGTACCAGTGATCAACATCGGAGGACACTGTTCACTGCGAATTCTCCCTTCACCCTCCATCTTGCAGAGTTGCAGACAGTCAGTTTTGACGGAACACTTCCCCTCTTTCCTTTCAGTTCAATTCATCTATTTTATATTCTGCCTACTTAAGTAATTTCACACATTCACTGGTTTGGGCCGTCATAAGAGATAGGAAATGGTTTATACAATATTTCTGATTTTGAAATGTGATCATTTATAAAGACAAATGCACCAAATTCCCCTTATTACAACTTTCATTGAGTTTATATATTATATAGTTAAATTAATTTTTAAATATTATTTTTGTTTTTAACGTGTACATATTTAAAAAATGTTGATTACTACAAAAGTTTTCCGGTGTGCCTAAGGTTTAAAGTAAAAAGTAGGGGAAATTGATCAGGTGTTCAAACAGCAAACAAGGGAACTATTACCATTGACTATATAAGTACTAGACTAACCGAGCTAACGGGCCGTCTGTACCGCGGTCCAGGACCATCAGTAGACGTAGTACAGGACCATCTCGCTAGGAGTCGTAGGAGCAGCACCGGTATTTGGCTAAAGACAGAAACTTGTACATCAACACAAAATAGCAGAAAACGTACTTGTTTCATTATTAGAGTGAACTAAAGTTTGTTGTTGTCACTGAAGCTGCCTACTTGATGTTGGCTTATCAGTTTTAAAAAACTTCAAAATCGTTCCTTTGCCTTGATCTTTATTGCGTTTATTACTAGGCCTACCACTCATCTTACTAATATAATAATTCTACTGAAACGTTCACCCTTAAACGTTTGGTAACTCTATCGATGATTCTGTACCTATTTCTGAAGATCTGCTGTGCCGATTTTAGTGCTGTTTGTTATAAATGACAGAAAATGTTGTCATTATTATAAAAAAATTATGAAATGTCAATTTTATTTCATGGGCATATTTAAAAGGGCACTTTTTAAGTTTTTGGGGTTTTATATTAAAATCCTATTATTTCTGAAGATCTACTGGCCGATTTTAGTGCTGTTTGTTTTAAATAACAGAAAACGTTGTCATTACTATCAAAAAATTATGAAATGCCAATTTTATTTCATGGGCATATTTAAAAGGGCACTTTTTTAGTTTTATGTTAAAATCCTATTGATAGCTATTTCTGAAGATCTACCGGGCCTATTTTAGCGCTGTTTGTTTTAAATGACAGGCAATGTTGTCATTATTATCAAAAAATTATGAAATATCAATATTATTTTATGGTTTTATAAAAAATGGCACTTTTTGAGTTTTTTTGTTTGTTTTATGTTAAAATCCTATAGATAGCTATTTCTGAAGATGTACCGGACCGATTTTAGTGCTGTTTGTTTTAAATGACAGAAAATGTTGTCATTATTATCAAAAAATTATGAAATGTCAATTTTATTTCATGTGCATATTTAACAGGGAACTTTTTGGCTTTTATGTTAAAATCCTATTGATAGCTATTTCTGAAGATCTACCGTTCCGCTTTTATAATAATCTGTCGCATCTCCGCAATTATTTAAGACACAGTTGCATTCCCGCAATTATTTAAGGCTTCATCGGATCTCCACAATTATGTAAGGCTCCGTCGCTTATACACAATTATTTAAGGCTCCATCGCATCTCCGCAATTATTTAGGATCTCATTACAACATTATACATTATTTAAAAAATACTTCTTAATAACTCGAAAATAAAGTTAACTATATGAACCTAAAATGTTTTCACTTCTGACGGCAGACCCACAACTGCCTGTTTTTAAAATGTCATTTTTATTTCATCAGTGCATTTATAAGGGCACCTTTTGAATTTTGGTGGTTTTATTAAATGCCATTTTTATTTCATCAGTGCGTTTATAAGGGCACATTTTGAGTTTTGGTGGTTTTATGTTAAAACTCTTTCGATTTTATACCTATTTCTGGATATCTATATGACCAATTTTAGTGGTGTTTATTCAAAATAAAAGGGAATATTGTCTTTATTATCAAAATGTTATGAAAAGTAATTTGTATTTCATCGGTATTCTTATAAATTTACTTTTTGAGGTTTTTTGGTTCTAGATTAAAACATTATACTACATATTTATGAAGATATACCGGGCCCATTTTAGTTCTGTTTATTTGAAATAAAAAGAGAATATTATTGTTATTATTATTAAAAAGTTATGAAAAATAATTTGTACTTCATCCTAATACTTCTTATAAGGACACTTTTTGAGGTTTTTTTGGTTCTAGATTAAAACCCTATTGATACCTATTTCTGGAAATCTATGCAACCGATTTTCGTGCGGTTTGTTTTAAATTAAAGTAAATGTAATTATTATCAACAAAATAAGAATTATCATTTTTATTTCATCGTTTATTTATTAATTACTTATTAATTTATTTATTACTGTTATTTTTATAATTTATTATTATAATAATTTCCAGGAAAAAAACAGTTTATTAGGGGGTTTTCTTGCTATGGACATAACGGTTGGGAATTAATGATGCACACGTTGTTTTGTAACAACTATAAAAAGAGTTATTCTCATAAACACATTTCCATAGTTTTAGTTTGCTATTGACACTTTTCAAAAATATTTTTAATATAAATTAATTTAATAACATAAATTTACTTTCTGTTGGGGTAATGAACGCATTAAAATATACTGAGTTTTTTTAGTTGTTTTGCTCACCACATTAGGTGACCAAGTGACTTAAGTAGCCAGGATTTTGTAAAGGGAGGTGTCTGGCCTAAAGAGGCTTACCGGGGGAAGAGGGGGAACCGGGGTGGAAAGGGAAGGGACGGACCCTGAGGCCCTGAAAACAGTGTTTTGATACCATTTTTAACTGACAAATGCATATAAAAAATACGTTTTTATATAAAAAAAATACAAACTTTTTACTAAATATTTCAAAATGCTTAAGTACAAAATATAATTAACTAGACTGTAAAGAATTAATTAATTATCCAACTCCGCTGATATTTTTCGCCAAGCATCTAATTTCATATTTTTGATCAAATGATAATTATTTAGAGGATCCCAAAGAATGGATTCGTTTCTAAATGATTATATTAATTTTATTTGCTTCTGAGCAATCCATAGCCTACTTAATCAATGAATACCGGTTTATTGGAAAACAATAATCAAACGCGCGCTAAAAACGACAAACCTTTCACGCTCTCGTCCAAATATGTTCGGCCACCCCTTAATAATTAAAAAAAATTTACAGATCCCAACTGGACCATTTTTCACATAAAAAATCGGAAATAGCGTATTTTTAAAAATTACCATTTTTTAAATATTCATATATTTGTTAATTTTAAATTTTAAGGGCAGATATTTCGGAAAATTATTGCTTATTATGTGTACTTGAGACAGGAGGAAGATCAAAATTTGTCGCATTATTAGTTTTTGCACAATTGCAGTGTAAATAATTTAGGCCAATATCTTTCATAATGCGCCCTATTAACCTGAGTGGCCCGATTTAAATTTACAAAACGGATTCTGCAGTGGAGAAGTGCTACGCAGATGATCCGCTAAACATACTTGAGGTTTATCTTTTTTTTACTTATCTCACTTTTACTTATCTGAAGAATTTTGATTGGAAGTTAGTCAGAATAGATGTAAGAATAACGATGTTAAGGGTCTGCTCCAGTAAATGAGAAAGCAACCGGAAACGCAACCGCTTCTCACTGTATCCCTACCTAAACAGTGCAATTTCTTGCAGCTGAACGCTTTGACATTGCCTCATTTCAAACCATTTTATAAGTCTATCTTTTGTAATTAATTGAGTGTTGAAAAAAACCTGAATATTCTTTATAAAATTTCGGATCCGGCTTTGCAAATTATTTTTCATTATTAATTTTTTATTGTGTTAGGAAAAAAATTCAAACTTTGTACTTACAAAATATTAATTACATAACAAATCAAAAGCATTTAAAAAAATGTAAATTGCAAAACGGATGCGTATTGTGACTTTGCTTAAAATGAGACCTTGCAAACAATTTGATGATATAGAGTAACCGAAATAAATGGTTTGAAATTTAACATTGCTCTTATGGGATAAAAATCCAAGATGGCCGCCACTACAGCAGACCTTTAATTTACCGCAATGTGCAGAAAAATAATGCAAAAAGTAGTAAACGTTGCAATGCCTTGTTTATTTCCGCAAACATTTGTGAAGCTTCGTTCTGAGTGGGGAGTGGGGTTCGTTTACTTCCGCCGATCTTCGATGTTATTTGTCCACTGAAAAATATTATATTATGTTTAAACCGTTTTTATGTTTTATGTGCCAAAAAGTGTAAAATATACAACTTTGTTGTAAAAATAAATAACGTTAATTTTTGAAGTTATAGTTCTTTGCGCCCATTGTAATCGGGGTGGGGTGTCGGTTGAGAAACCGCATCACGCGTTAGGGGTAAAATCCGGAAAGTGCCTTTTTATACCTTTCTTCGTATATTCGTATAATTTCCTATACTTCAAAACGACGGATTGATTTGAAACTTAGCACGCTTATCAAGGACGGATGACAATGCAATATTAATTTTGTTGGGTCTAGTAAGTGAGCACTGATCATGGTCCACTGAACACGTTTTCGGCAATCTTTAAAAAATTTATATGCAGTTTGATTCACGACGATATGCAGAAACTTCAGGAGCTCATTCATTTTGTTGGGTGTAATAAGTGAGCACTGATCATGGTCCCCAGACTAACTGTGACCAACCAAACAGATGCAACGATAGTATTCATAAGCGTATGTAACAAAGAAGGAATTATCTACTTAGTTTTAAATTGTAGTCCCTTAAAATTTTGAATTTATAGCTAGAATGTGTTTATTTTTCCAATAATTATAAAACAATATAGGCCTAAGTTAAACTTGAAAATATTTATTAGTCTTTGGAATAAATTGTGTTTAAATGTTCTTTAGAACAGATGAGGTACGATCCATATGGGGCTAGAATATGTCAACGATGGTAATTAAAAATTTAATTATCAACCCAAAAGCCCAAATATATATTAATTATTAGTTCAGACCCCGAAAAAGGAGCGGGATCGGATCCACAGACTCGAAGGATCCTTGCCCGGGTGAAGATTTTTCCTTGAGCCTGCTCTGCCCACAACTACCACCATTGACTATAAACAAAATGGTCGCCATTTTTGTTATGGTTGTCCTAAAAAATATTTTTTTACATCAAAATTCTTGTTTCAACAGGACCTTTACAGTGATGTATCACATGAGTATTGGTCCTATTTGAAAATTGTGAGTTACCCCCTCCCCCACCAACCCCCTTTCGACCAAAATTGAACAGTATTATGTTTCTTTAGCAGCCCCTCACTGTAACGAATATTGCTGCAAACCGCATTTAGCTATCTTAACAAATAACCAAGATAAAGGGGGATGCAAGTTACTTTACAGCCACCCTGTATAATATACTAACTGACCCGTACCGCGTTACCCGTGGTGGTTGGTATTTTTAAATTTTTTCACGTAATTGTATTCTTTCTAAGTTTTTCTTGAATACCCAAGCGTATCCTACTGTGGTCATGAAAAAAAAGACTGCGCTATTTAGGAAAGCACTGACAATTGTATTCCTGTAAACTACTATCTAACTTGAAAGTTTTTACTAAGTTTGACTTTCACTTAATTAAATTGGCAATGTTGCGAGCACCTACGGCCTTAGAGGAAGCTACATACCAAATTTCATTCCAATTCGTTCTTATAGGCATTTTTAGTAACTTTTACCCCCCCCCCCCAACCCCCATAAAAATTTCGATTTTTTTTACCCTTTCTTAGCGAGCACCTATGGCCCTAGAGGAAGCTACATTCCAAATTTCAAGTTTCTAGCTCATATAGAAATATCTTAAATATGGCTTTGAAATTTCTACACCCCCCGAACACCCCTAAAATGTCGAGTTTTTTAAAACCTTTCTTAGTGGACAACTACGGCCATACAAATTTCAAGTTTCTAGCTCATCTATAAATTTCTTATGGAAATTTTTTGTATTTTTTACCCTCCCAAACACCCCCTAAAGTTTCGAATTTTTTGAAAACCTTTCTTAGTGAGTAACTACGGCCCTAGAGGAAGCTACATACCAAGTTTCTAGCTCATCTAAAAATGTCTTATAGGAATTTTTAGTAACTTTAACCCCCCCAACCCCCCTAAAAAATTTCGAATTTTTTTAACCCTTACTTAGCGAG
>JAGFPH010001177.1:167269-189331 GCA_018207615.1 Philaenus spumarius
CAACCCCCCTAAAAAATTTCGAATTTTTTTAACCCTTACTTAGCGAGCACCTACGGCCCTAGAGGAAGCTACATTTCAAGTTTCTAGCTCATATAGAAATATCTTTAATATGGCTTTGAAATGTCTACACCCTCCAAACACCCCTAAAATGACGAATTTTTTTGAAACCTTTCTTAGTGAGCAACTACAGCCCTACAAATTTCAAGTTTCTAGCTCATCTATAAATTTCTTATTGAAATTTTTTGTATTTTTTACCCTCCCAAACACCCCCTAAAATTTCGAATTTTTTTAAAACCTTTTTTAGTGAGCAACTACGGCCCTAGAGGAAGTTACATACCGTACCAAATTTCAAGTTTCTAGCCCATCTAAAAATTTCGTATGGAAATTTGTTGTATTTTTTACCCTCCCACACACCCCCTAAAAATTCAAATTTTTAAAAACCTTTCATAGTGAGCAACTACGGCCCTAGAGGAAGCTACATACCAAATTTCATTGCAATTCGTTCAGTAGTTTTTGAGAAAACGTGATGAGTGAGTCAGTGAGTGGTATTTGACTTATATATATTTACATAGATTATAAATATTTAACATTTCATTTATCTCCATGCAAACTTTTAAACCCTAGGATTTAAAATGTCCCAGAAACTATAATTATCTGCTCCAGTGATACTTCAATACTATTAACAAAAATAATTTGGATCTGCGTCGGACCAGACGGTGGAAGTTATACTTCTTTGGCCATCCAATGGTGTAGACAGTAGACCTACTATTGATTAATTATATTTTGGGAAAAACTAGTCGTAACTTAGAGTAGCCCTACTACTTTGTAGATGATAGCCTTTTCTTTTATAAAAACACCAACCAACACTGAAGGCATATTTTAAAATTAATATCCCATTTTTTCCTTCTTTGTTACATACGCTTATGAATACTCTATGGTTGCATCTGTTTGGTTGGTCACAGTTAGTCTGGGGACCATGATCAGTGCTCACTTACTACACCCAACAGAATGAATGAGCTCCCGAAGTGTCTGCATATCGTCGTGAATCACCCTGCATATAAAATTTTTAATGACTGCCGAAAACGTGTTCAGGGGACCATGATCAGTGCTCACTTACTACACCCAACAAAATTAATATTGCATTGTCATCGGTCCTTGATAAGTATGCAAAGTTTCAAATCAATCCGACGTTTTGAAGGGGGTGAAAATCACGTCGTGTTCTGGGGACCATGATCAGTGCTCACTTACTACACCCAACATTATTAATATTGCATTGCCATAGGTCCTTGATAAGTGTGCAAAGTTTAAAATCAATCAGACGTTTTGAAGGGGGTGAAAATCACATCGTGTTCTAGGGACCATGATCAGTGCTCACTTACTACACCCAACAAAATTAATATTGCACTGTCATCAGTCCATGATAAGTGTGCAAAGTTTAAAATCAAATCCGACGTTTTGAAGTATAGGAAAGTATACGAAGAAAGGTATAAAAAGGCACTTTCCGGATTTAACCAAGTCAAAACAGTAAAGTTTGATCTAGGACAAGACCAGCGAACACCAGCATCAGACCTTGTGTTGTAAAAATAGTAAACCACAGGAAACGTAGTGAGCCGACAATAATTGCCCGAGCTGATAATGAACTAGTTCGTGATTTCACCACGGAGCGCTGGCATACTGCTACGCAAAAGTTTTGCTTCAGTTTATTGTCGATAGGTGCCCTTGCTGTGCCATCGTTTTTCCCGGCATCAACTATTACTATGGGCTTGGGAAGTCTAGTAATAGTTATATAGTCAATGCTATTACTGTAGAAAGTGACCGACCATCTATATATGATAGTTAGTTAGCTTTATCAAGTGGATAGAAAAAAAGAATGATTATATTTTTTAAACAAATCTATACCCCTTAATTGTTAAATTTTTTGTTTTAACATTGCTTGATAAGTGGGTCATGCATAACTTTGTTCAGAAACCTATACTCTGATTAATGTCATAGTCTTAGTCTGGCTCCCGCCTTTTTTGTAGCCAGAAGATCCCAGTTGTTTCAGATTTATTATAGAAATTGTACTTGTAAGTGATTAATTAGGTTATGATTGTCCTTGAATATTTCGATAAGTATAACCTACAATAATAAAATAAAAATTATAATTAATCTATGTATATTGTATTGTAAAATCTTGGTTTACTTTTCTACTTTATGTTGTTTGGGGCTAAATATTTATATAGGCTATAATTGACACTATTGTTTTGTCAACTTAGTTTGGATAGGAAATGTTTTGCATAACATTTCAAAACCAAAATAAGTTTAAAAACCTGAAAAACTTTCCTCCTTTTGGCCAGAAACAAGTAAAATGTATACAAAATGAGCAGGCACCAATATTAAAAAAAAAAAAAATACAATGTTGGTTCAATAAAACAAATGCCAATTTTTTCCCCAATAAATGTAAAGATGATGGTGGTGGTAATATGGTGGATGAGTGTTGGAATAAAGGCGTTGGGTAGGCAAATTGATTAATAATAAAGTACAATACCTTTTATTTTTCCATCAGTGACCTCTTTTTTGATGTTCTTTTGACACGTTTCGGGACGTCTATCCCATCTTCAGAAAAGCCCTCTATATATAGAGGTTGTCAAAACGTTAAAAAAACACACAAAACACAACATATTTAAAAAACACAGTACGTAGATGCGCATCTTATGGCATCCGGACATCGACTGACTGCACACTATCAGTCCATGCTCTAATCTACGTGTCATATACGGCGTTAGAATCAAAATTTAGCTGGTCGTTTAATAATCGGTGTTCATTATTCTTGTTTAATTCTTTGAAAGCCTTGTAAATTTCAAACTCTTCTACGGCGTTCATAAATTTGTCTTTACTGCAAATCTTTATTGGTTTTATGATCTTTACAAAATCATAAAAATTCGGCTGAAACTGCTTATAAAACTAAGGAAGTCGTGATATAATCTTATTCTACATAAAATTTGACAACTTTTGGTAAGGTTGCAGCCCAAGTTGTCAAGTAGTTTTCACATAAAAGCTTGTCAAATAAAAAAAACACATTTTTAAGCTTTAATTTTTTGAATTAATTTTACAATTTGGAAGGCAACCACCGAATAATTATTGTTATTTTCTGACTAAAAACCAATGGTATGTCTGCAGAATTTTCTGCTCCAACTACCAGTATAAATTTTAACACAATATCTCTACTCAATTTTTGTTTAGAGGTAAAAAAACACTAGAACTACAATTTTCAGCTATAAGTACGAAAAAATGGGTTTGGGACCTATGTTTATATAACATTTCTTTCTTCCCTTGACACAAGGAACCATTTCCTGAAGTTTGTCAGGGTTCCCGTGAAACATCCTGTATACTGGGCTAGTAGTACCGGTCCCTCCAACAAATTTCAAAGGGCTTCAGTTTCGTTAATTTTCAAAATAATAACTGAAACTTTTTTTACAAGTTATTAATATAAGTGTAAACAAGATCAAGGAGTATGGAATATTTTTCTCATTTACTTTTAAAAAGTGCTTTTTTATTTTTTATTTCAAGTGCTTCACTTTTAAAAAGTACATAACAAAAGTAGTTCATTGTTACTGAGCATATTTGCACTGACATGTTTAACTTGTAAAAAAGTTGCAGGTTGATTGACAAAATTGGAACAGATTGAAGAGTTGAACCGATCGGTAAACCTAAAATTACGGTAAGATACCAACTTGAGAATTGGCACAAAAGTTCAAAATGTGCTTATTATTTCCTATACCAAGTTTTAATTTGATATATTGAAGTTTGGCCAAATTAGACCAGCTACACATATTACCTAGATGACCATTTTCTGTGAAAAAAACTCACATTTATACTTCAAACAGCTCAGGTTAAGTCAATTTACAAGATATCGTCTTCAAACTTCACATAGAAGTTCTTCTTCTTCTTCTTCTGTGGGCGGTCCAGAACCTTATGCACGTCAGCCTCTAGGGCTTATTGCGCTCCCATGTAAGGATGTTGATCCCTCAGTTACCCTTGTCAAGATCCATAAGCCCGTTGAACTTAAGAATCCTCTTAACAAGGTTGTCTTGAGGTATGGTTTGTCCCTTGTTCAGTCTGCCAAAGGTTTCATAACTGACCTGTTCCAGCCTCTCACACTCATAGATTAGATGTTCTGCGGTTTCCTCATGCAGGCCACATTTCCTGCATTTAGGATTCTAAGTGAAAATTCCCATGTTCTTCATGTGTTTCCTAAGGTGGCCATGTCCTGTGATTAAAGCGACCGCCTCCTTTAGCTTGCACCTACTTAATGACAAAATGTCAGATGCAATTTGTCTTGATGGGCCAAAAAGTGAAAGTTTGCTCATCCTCAATCCAGGGATGCTCTTCCACCTCTTTCCATGTTCCAGTCTTGCCCAGTCAGCAACTACTTGCATAGCTGTCGTCTGGGTATACCACAGAAAGGTTGAGGTCCTGTGAATTCAGAAGCTGATGCCTTGTTTGCCAGCCTATCTGCACATTCATTTCCATCTATTCCAACATGTCCTGGTACCCAACAGAGTGTAACCTCGTTGAGACCCGCAAACTGTTTCATGGATTCGACGCATTCCCAGACTAGTTTTGACCTGAACTTGTTTGAGCTCAGGGCTTTCAAAGCTGCCTGGCTATCTGTATAAATGCAAATTTCTCTGTTCATATGACCGAGTCTAAGATTCTCTCTGGCACATTCCAGTAGAGCTGTAATTTCAGTTTGGAATACTGTTGGGTGTTCCCCCATCGGCAGCACACATTCCTGCCTTGGGTTTCCACCACAGATTCCTGCACCTGAATTCCCCTTTGTCTTTGAGCCGTCCGTATACCACTCTAGCTCACACTCAGGGAGGGGTCTCCTTCCTTCAAACCATTCTTCGCGATCTGGTATTACCACTCGGAAAGGTTTTGAGAAGGAGTACTTGATCTTCATATGGTCCGAGATCAGGCAGCCAATGTTGTTATTCTGGAGTGTCCCAGGTTCCTTGGGCCATGTATCCAGAGTTCCTCACATTGAAGACGATAAGCACACTGCCTTGCTGAAGCCTTGATAAAAAGGTCCAATTGAAGAAGGTCCAGACAGCAATCCAGAGCGGCACTCGGGGCGCTGCTAATCGCTCCCGTTATAGCAAGACAGGCAAGATGTTGAACTCTCGCCAGACTCGCCACCACACCCTGGACCTCAGTTCTTGTCCACCATACAATGGCGCCGTACGTCATGGCCGGTCTTACCACAGAGGTGTAAAGCCAGTGCATCAGCTTAGGCTTCAACCCCCTTGTCCGACCCACCATGTGCCTGCTCGCCATTAGTGTCCACTTACCTCTATCAATTACTCGATTAAGTTGTGCACAGAAGTTCAGCCTCTGGTCCAGCATCACTCCCAGATACTTTACCTCTGTTGCTATGGTGATCCCACTTCCTTGAAGACTGAGGGGTCCAAAGACCTCCAGTTTCCTTCGTCTGGTAAATGGGATGGCTAGAGTCTTGCTCGGACTGACACCCAGTCCCGTTCTCCCACACCATTTCTCCACAGTCCTAAGTGCCACTCCAAGCAGCTCCGTCACAGTTGGTACAAACTTACCTACCACTAGTATAACAACATCGTCTGCATATCCTTGCGCATATGCACCATGATTGTTGAGTTCTTTAAGAAGGTCATCCACCACAAGGTTCCACAGAAGGGGCGAAAGTACCCCTCCCTGTGGACATCCTCGCTCCACTCTAACCTCCAAGGTCTCACCATACAGAGAAGACTCTACAACCCTGCCCCGAAGCATGGTTCTGATCCATCTGCAAAGCAGATCCTCAACCCCACACCTCCGAGCAGCATCGATTATCGACTCTGTCTTGGTATTATCAAAAGCACCTTCAATGTCCAGGAAGACACCAAATGCTACTTCCTTACATTCCAGAGCTCCTTCAATTCTACCCACTAAGTGGTGTAGCGCAGATTCACAGGATTTACCTGGCATATAAGTGTGTTGATTGGCATGAATCGGGCATTCCACGAGCACCCCATCACATATATGCCTGTGTATTATATTTTCTAATACCTTCAACATAATCGATGTTAAACTTATTTTACGAAACGCCTTAGGATTAGTGTAATCTACCCTACCTGGTTTCGTTATAAACACAACCCTGGTCTTTCTCCAGGATCGTGGGATATGTCCAGTTGCTAAGCTGGCCCCTGTATAGCCTGCAAAGCACTGACCACAGACTATCTACATTATTCTGGAGACAGATGGGTCTGATCCCATCACCCCCAGGAGATTTATATGGTTCAAATGTTCCCACTGCCCATTTGATCTGACTGCATGTAATTATACGATTGGCCAATTTCCAATCGCCGCACAGTGGGGTATTTTACCGTAAAACGTGGCATAAATTCAAAACTCCGTCGTAGGTAATCCAATTTTGGTATAGATTGTTATTTTATAGACCTAAAACAAAATCTATACAGAAAAGATGAAAAACTTTACGAAAAAAACTTCATTGTTAAAATAATTACATCATAATACTATATATCATAATACACCATTTGATGTTTTTAAAATTTACTAGATTTGAGGAAGCCTGATTGAAGGTCAAAGGTGAATAAAAATACAACTTAAATATTGAAATAACATTTGGAAATTAATATTTATTAATTTTCCAGTAAAGAGGGGTTAAATTAAGCAAATTAAATTGTTAAGCATTTAAAAATACAATATTTTAAGATTGAGCTAAAATTGCAATCTGTTTAAAAGATAAATAATTTGTGTGAAGGGTTACAAATGTGTAAAGTATGAGTATATAATATACAACAGTCTTTACTTTAAACACACTATGTACATTCCTAATTAATTATATACATACCACTCACTGACCCAGACATTACTTGCTATGTTTGCTCAGTGTCGCTATAGTCATCACTTTCAGTTTCACAATTTTTTTCGCTTTCTGTGTCCATTTCCATGTTGAAAATATTTTCACTTGAAGCATAGGAGTTGATCACACGTGGTGGGCTCAACAAATCAAGAGCTTCCTTGGGTATATGTTGAAGTTTTTTTTGCGGGAAGCTTCCTCATAGATGTGATCACAGGGTCTGATGTTACCAGCAAGTAGTTAAACACATTTCGGTTGGTTTTTGCCCTGCTTGCTTTTCTGGAGTAGGGTTCCCTGCACTTCTTGAAATCTTTGTTCCTAGCTTCCAAGGCCTCTTCCGTGAATTGTCCAATTGGCAGCAATGCAGACTTCACAACTTCAGGTCCGTGAATCAGGTATTTATGTACAATCGGAGGCATATTGTACCATGGGTACAGTTGTACAAACAGCCTTGCTGTGCTTTTGGTAAATTCTGAATTTTTCTACATGAATATCGTAGCCACAAGAGACAGCGACCACAATTGTATGCAATTTAATTATTAGCTCCATATTGATTCCAGTGATTTCAGCAGAGGTTTCTGCGTTTCTAAAAAAACACCTGGCAGTATTTTCATCATTCGTATTGCCAAATCCTGGCTTCGGTTTGTCAACTATCAGTCCATACCTTTCTTTAAACTCACGCTGAATTTTTGCTTTGTTTTCAGCTACTAGTTCCTTGTCAGGTCCTCTAGCTTGCCACTTCATGATTGGTAATTTATAGGACAAATGTAATAAGCACTAAACATTCTGATCCACCCATGTAATACTGACAAGCCAAATGCCAAGTTACCAGTATTAACGCTTCTTTTAATCATGCCATCTACGTTGTTGAAGTCTTTTGATGACGCTCCACATATGTAGCATGTCTTCGTTGAGGTCGTGTCAGTAAAGGAGTTGCACACTTTCCCATCCACCATGGTGAAAAATAAGCTATGATGGACTTGTATCTGCTTGTCATTGATATTTAATATATTACTTCTTAGCTCTCTTATCAACTCTGTTTTTCTCCAAAACAGAACTCTCTGTAGACTCTTTTGTAAATTCAATTTTAAGTGGTCTGCAGTATCTCGTTGATCCATTTTTGAAAGGAAAAAGATTTTAATGTATAGTTTGAATTTTTATCAAATGTATTTTAAAGTCAAAGTTATAAAAGTAATCATTGCACGTTTGTACTCTGAAATAACTATTATATCTTTATATAAAACAATGTATTTCTAGTACCGTAACAACCCTAATCCTTATTTCCATCCAAATTTACTTTTTTTTGTCACTAAATCAAGTTTTATTCTCAATGGTAATTTCACATGGTAATAAATTGTTTATTGTATGGTAATTGTGATGGTTATTAATAGAACTATTTTGGCAGTGGTATACAGTGTTTCACAAAAAAATTAATATCCATAAAAGGTGCAAATATGTGCAAGATTTTATTTTTATTCCAAAAAGTTTAAGATTAAAACCTTTACACTAACATTAGAATTTTAGCTTGATCTCATTTAGAACACTATCATAATGCTTCATATAAATCATAACAAAACTGTAAAAAATTTATATTTTTTTTTGTTGTTGAATATTTTACAAAACTAATCAAAATTTATAAACTATTATATTTAAGCTTTACGAATGTATTTTGTTTATAATTACCAGAGGTTGAATTTGCCATGCTGTATCAATCAAAATATTACTAAATAAGGGAGAAAAATAATCTATAACACTGCATTATAGAACACGACCTTCTAGTTAACTGACTGCTTCTTTGAAAACTGGACTTGTACTGATGCGTTATCTAAGGAAAGAATGTGTTCATCGGCAGGGCAATAGTTGTTTATTGACCTTTGGAATGTTTACTATCGTAATGTAATACTAAGTGAATTCCCGTTTTACTTTCATTTTTTTTATATATGCCAGGTTTTGTGGTCAAATACCCCACTGTGCGCCGGTTGCAACAGCGGGTCCCACACCATTGCTAACTCCTACGTTCCTCACACTTGTCAAAGGACAGTGCTTCTCGTAGGAGCGAATTGCTGCTTCCCCGCTGTCCTTCAATACCGTACAGCCAGGAAAGTGTGCCACAAGGAGTTCCTCCAGCACTTCCCCCGGTTCTACAGCGAGTTCTCCAGTAGCCTTTTTTTTTTATATTACCTACTGGTGATACTGGGTCTTTGGCCAAGAGTTTGTGAACTCTGGATGCTTCCCGCACCCCCTCCATCTCCGTGCAGAACTTTCCCCAGGAGTTCCTCTTAGCCTTCCTTATCATCCTGTTATACTGAGACAACAGGTCATGATAAGTGTCCCATCTCTCATGCGCCTTAGCAATCTTGAAAAGGGCTCTTACCCTTTTCCTCATGACTGATAGCTTGTGGGTCCACCATCCGGCTCCTACGTTCCTCACACGTGTCAGAGGACAGTGCTTCTCATAGGAGTCTACGATGGCTTCTCCGAGCTGATCAGACATGTGCTCCAGTTCCTCTATGTTCTGGACCTTACCTGTCATGAGTCTCGTCTTCATACCGAGATCATGTCTATAGGATTCCCAGTCCGTCCTCCTTGGATTCCTATAGGTCTGGCATTCTAGTTTCACTTCTCCTATCCTGAAACAAATATGCTTGTGATTTGACAAAGATGGCTCCGATGATACATGCGTCATGTATCCTCCTTGCCATCCCTTCAGTACTCAGAGTTAGGTCTATAACCTCTCTTCTGACCTTGGTTACAAAAGTAGGTTCATTACCATTATTAACAATTGCTAAATTATTAGAAATAATGAAATCTAACAATAACTCACCTCTCTTATTAGTCTTCGTGCTCCCCCACATTGTGTTGTGTGTGTTGGCATCGCATCCCAGGATTAGGTCCGTTCCTTTTCTCCTGGTTAGGATTTCTTACTATCATTCGCGGGTTCAAACTCTGATTCGTCTAGGAACAGTTCAATAACAATAATGCATCAGTGTGGTTCAGTGGTAATACTTATCTCTCTATATTTATTCATACAATACAATGATACAAATACATACGATCTGACACCTTAGCCTACACTTATACTACATACATCTCTTATACTAGGTATTGACCTTTATAAGACAGACTGGATTACGGTATTGGCAACTAAAGCGTGTTACTTTTATCTGAATAACCCCAAAACTCTGAATATAACGTGACTCTAACTATAGACTGAAATACTTTGGTTTGCTCACTTAGTTTGATGTCTTCACAGGTATCTCGATGGTCCAAACCTCGAGCTGAATTCCAAGTCTCGATTTCCTGGCCGCACTTTGCACGACGAACCGGCCCAACTTTTCCGGCCTCACATGCTAATAACAGACTGGCCTATCGAACAACCGACTCTGGCCCCTCGACCACAATCCTCTGGCCCAGATTCTAGATTCGGATTATACTTTATAACCCGTCTAGCTTCCTTGTTGTCATCTTAAAACAAACAAAAGCAAAGCGAGTTCCGTGTTTAACGAACTCTCCCCGCGACCTTGCTACAATTTCCGTGTTTATACCGTACTTCCTTGTCCGTCTTAATGGTTAATACCTTAACATCCAAGACACTAATTCTAATAACAAATATACTAAAACATATTTTTACTATACTCTGCAAAACATAACAGGATAAACTAACTGTAGGAGGTGACCTTTTTTAGAAATTTACTAACTGGAAGGGTTTAGCCTTATAAAATTTAAAAGTAAAGGTACCTTGGAAAAGATCTAAAATGAGTCGACTTTTAAGAAAGAAATGGGACCCTAGGATTAAAGGACACGACAGCTGAGGTGCCACTAAGATTTCAAAGTTCCAGCTACAGTGTTGTATTTTAAGGTGCACTTTACAGGCTAGATTGATCACCAGCTTTTCTCCGTTTGCGGTGAGGCACTCCGATTTTACCTCTTGAATGTCTTTAACTAAGTTTAAGGATTTTAGGTGTTCAAAGAGGTCAGAAGACATGATGCTTCTGACTGACCCAGAGTCTAACAAGGCGTTTGCCTTAAAATTTTTGAAATTGACTTCAACAAGAGGTAGAATCTTGTTACTCAAACCTTTAGATTTTAACGACTTGTACGTTTATCTGGTAAGTGAATTATTGGCTAAAGGAGAAAAACTAGTGATCTTATTTCTACACTGACTGAACGAAAGACACTCCCAGTTATAGTGACCAGTTGCTTTACAGTAGAGGCACGTGGGCCTTAAGTAAAAGGGTGAAATTAATCCCTGTTTTAAATTTAAAAAGTTACGAGCTTTAGTGGGTGTTGAGAGGGTACTCTCATGCTTTGAATTTAAATTGGACCTGTTGTTATTATGTACTACCCCTGGTTTGGATTGAAAGTGAACACATTTATTAAAATGAGATGACGTTAGTGACCTGGGTTTACTGATGTGCGCAGGTTTAAAAAAAGATTGGTAAAATTTTATGTGACTGTAGTCGTTTTTTGCTGAGGGAGCTTTTATTGGAAAAACAACTAATTTCCGCCCCTTGAATCGTTTTTTTGGATGTGATTGATTGTTGTGGTGGTTTTGTTGACGATTATTAGGATACTGCCTACACTGTGGGCTTGTATGACCTCTTCGGCCACACTTCTAACAGGTTACTGGGGACCTTACCCCCAAACCCCGACCTAGAGAAACCTTTTTCCACTGACAACCTTTCTTTGTCTGTGTACAAAGTGTTATTGACTTGGGCACAGAGGGTGTCCAAGTCGTTGAAGTTAACCGGCATTTTCGCGAACACAAGACAATTTCGCACCTCCGGCGAGAGAGCATCAACTATAACCTGAGTTATTTCGGTTTCTGTTTTTTCTATGAGGAGCACCTGCGCAGCTTCCTTTATGTCGGAAACAAAATGGTGCAGACTCTCTCCCAAACCTTGAGGTCTAAAGAAAAGATCCTGCTCCAAAGTGTTCCGACGTTTAGCAGGTATGAAACTGGTTAATGCCTCTCTGTGGAAAGCGCGAAATGCCGTGTGCTTAACTAAGCAAGAGCTTAAAGGTTCTTTTGCATATGACATTAGAACGCTCAAGATATTTCTTCGGATATCGGGATAAATTTTGCACAAGTTTAAGGCTATTTTAATAAATTTGATGAGTTTCTCTAAGTCGAAACCGTCTGTTATAGGGAGAGTCGTTATTAACCTTTTAGCGCGATTGCTGAGTTTACCATAAACTATTTCAGGAGTGGCGTACTCCTGACCTAAAATAATAGGAGCAGACACTGAGCCTGCTTCTAGCAAATTTCTTTCGGGGTTCGGCAAATTTAACATTGGTACGGTTGAAACGGTGGCGACACTGATTTGGCCCGACACTGAGGACTTCGTTGGAACTACAGATTTATTTAAATTGTCTGCAGAGAGAGACTGAAACTTTTGTTTAAGTTTTTGAAAGGACTCTAACATGCGATTACACTCTGCATTATGCTCAGTGGCATTTAAGTTTAAATTATTCAACACTGTCATTAATATGCTTAACCTAGCCTCAAACAGCTCCAACCTAGTACTGAATCTAGTTAATTCTAAATTTTTATTTGGATTTAAGCTTGCAAGTTTATCAGTTAAATCGTCTAGTGAGTCGTGAGCCAGGTTGCTCTTCAAAATCATCAGCTGTTAAATTATCAGCACACGGCTCAGAGCCTGCCTGAAGTAAGCTTCGCAAACTGGACCGCATCGTCCTTACAGTGCCAAGACTGCCTCCTCGCACCTCTACTTCAAAGGAAAGTTCTGGCTTCTTGAGACAGTCTACAATCTGTTGCATGTCACTCATGTTTAATTTATTTTAAAAAAGAATAGAAAGCCAGGTGATAATTTGCAAAGGAGTTAGCTATGTGTATATAAAAGAACAAAAGTAGATGTGTAGTAAAGATAGATTCAAACAGAGAGAAATTTTGTAACTTTTTTTGAATTTTTGTTAAGTTTTTTATCTTTTTTTTTTTATTTTATAATTTTTATTTATTTTTTTTATTTTTGTAGTTTTTTGTATTTTTTTTGTTTTTATTTGTCTCTGTCTGGATATATCTTAAATTGTAAAAAAAAGAATGATAAAAAAAATTTTAAGTTTCATAAAAAAAATCGGTTTATGAGAAATGTTGTTGTGAGAGAATGGTGTGACCAATGAATTATTTACTAAGACTTTATTTAATCTATTATGTTTATGAAAGAAATATCAATGTCAAGTCGAATGAGCAAGAGGGGAAAAAATGTCAAGGTGGCAGCACTCAAGAAAACAATCACCATCGAGTCACCCCCAAACAAAATTTAACCAAACTCGAACAATCAAATGTCAAATAACTCAAGAAAGCAACGACGTAGGACAAAATCACACTCACGGTACCAGAATATGTTTTGGAAAGAAACCACCGATCTGCTACCAGAAAACATGTACCAGTCTTGGATAAAGACAATTAAATATATGGAAGCTATACTGGACCACATAGACTGGACATGTTCAAAAGACTTACCTTAAAAAAATAATACTTGCCAAACTGAAGAAATGTCTTAGCCGATCACTCACAAATATTATTCAGGTATATTGAGGTCAACTCAATAAAGAAGAAGTTAAATTAGATTTTGATTTATTGACCAAAACCAAAAAAAATATATTTTAAATATATATTAAAAAAGATATGACATGCCCTTAATAACAAAAGTTAAAAATTTATATACCCTTAGTTATAATAAAAAAGGAAAATTTTTAAAAAAATTTACATTTACAATATTGATTTTGATTATATTTAAAAGATCCCTCCCCTAAAGTAAAATTAGAAAAACCCTCCCATTTATAATACAAGATTTATTACAATTTATTACCTTTTTACAACATTACAAAATTAAATATATAGTACCATGGATTTATTAACAGGTAACATTTATTTTGTTGGCCAACCTTAATGCTAAATCAAATTAAATAATAAAAATAATGGCATTTAATAATTTAGTGAGACGCCTCTCTTATAATAAATTTAAAAAAACTTTTAGATTTTGACTGAAATCCCTGGAGGTCTGTAGTTCCAAAATTTGCTAGCGATCCCTTCCAATTAAATTAAATTATAAAGACATTTATTATATTAACTCTAAGAAAGACAACAATGTTTATACAACCTATTCAAAAAATAATTTATGAGTAATGTTCACTGCAGATTTAAGTACAAGTTTATTGTTTAGTTCATAGCTATGTTTTCAACTAATAGATAGGAAATTGAGTGTAACTACATTAAAGCACTAGATCACTGTCGGCGAAATTAAGTATAATAAGCGTTGTATTGGTGGTCTGAAGATAATGGTTTTTAATTGCAGAAGAACATATTTAACCCTCCATCTTGCACCAGTTATACACTGCATGTAAAACAAAAGAACATGGTTTTAGCAATTATGGTAGGTTTTAAAACCAAAAACATTGTGAACAGACTTAAGGCTTAAGAAGTTTGCCTTTATATTATTTTGGTAAATGTTTAGCAGGCTAGTTGAGAATAACTTTGTTAATTGGTAATTCAAGATTTAACATTAATTAACCTGTTACCATTTGTCATGTTAAACTTTAACTGTTACCACATGTAAAATGCAAACACATGTGAAATTCAGAATGCACATGGAAGTTCATATGTTTCAGACTTTCCTCAAAACGGAAAGACCATAAGATAATAAAGTTACACAACTTTACTTTACTTTACTTTATGACTTTAAAGTTACAAACAATTTAGTTACACAATTTGCTTTAACCTAGACCTAGGTTTGAATTTAGGCAAGAGTTACACTAGGTTTTACGTTGTACACTAATTGTACACAAAGAATCAAAAATTGAATTAGATAAATATTAAAATTACACTTAATAATTTTGAAATATTATTGATAATACTGAATATAAACTTGGCAATAACTTACAAAGCTAATGTTTAATCAGCAAAAACGAACTCGCTAAGACATTTTGATTTGGTTATATTGCTATGACATACCTGGTGTTTTGTTGAAAAGGCTTTAAGAATAAAGCATGCTATTTAATAGCGCACTGAAGTGTCGTTCAATAAACACACGACTATAACATTTATATAATTAATTTCCGAACAGGTTAAAGTTTTGAACGACTTTAGGCATGGCGTCGCTTGCCTCGAGTTACTAGACAGAATTCACAAAGAAAAAATGGCTACTCTAACAGAACTACATGCCGTGTTTAAAGTTGGCCCAATGCGCATGACTGCTAACAGCTGGTGGGTCTGTTGAGTGGTGTCACCTTGCGGGATAAAAGGAACTACTAGAGCACCTGTATTGCTGGTGTCGGTAATACAGGAAAGTATTTGACAAACGTAATATTACGGAAACCACTTCCACCCAGAACTATTGCATTTTCTCACTTATTCTTGACTCAATGATAAAAAAAGTCATATACCGTTAGATTTGTCTTTAAATTGTCTACTTATTTTGTATCTTAACATAAATTATTTTGCACGTTTGTGTAAACCAATGTGATAAACTTTCATGCCGAGTTTCCATGAATTTATCTTAAATCGTACAGGATATAATTTTTTTCTTCAAAAACACACACACAGACAGACAACTTCTAAACTAAGATATTGTAGGCCTACACTGTATGCTATAATTTTGTATTAATTAATTGCTAGTTTTGACCTGACGAATGGTAACGAGTATTAGAATTTTTGTTAGACACCTGTGTACATATTTTTGAGGCACACTAATATTAAATAATTGAAAATAATTTTTTAATTGATTCAACAAAGCCTGCAAAACAGGAAAAACGATCGAGATTGAGCAGCATTTACGCAAAAATTAAAGTATTTATATAATATATCCAGTCCAGTAAAGCAAAAGAGTAATAATGTATCCATTTCAAAAAGATCAAACCACTTTAATACACATATTAAAGTTACAATTCTTGTTGAGAAATTGTAATGACTGTTAGTATACAATGAAATTTGCAAAGTTTTTAATGTAAGTTAATAAGCCTTCGAAAGCGGTATTTATCAAATATATTTTCAGTTAGTTCTCATTTTAAACAACAACAACGTGATAGCTCACATGTCAAAATTGTTACAATATCTATCGTCAAGTTAAGTGACGCTATGACACCATCTTAGATGTTTTCATTTCAAGAACAGCGCTCCCTGTTTAGAATGAATCAAGAGATATAGCAGTGAAGTTAAAGTTATATAAATATAGTTTAAAAAACTAAAAAACACGCTTTTAGAGCATATCGAACTAAAAAGTTAAAAATAATTTTTCAAATAAGCTTAAAACAATAATAAACGATAAATACTAGCATTATTGTAAAAAAAGCGTTGGGCGCTCGATGTACGAGAAATATGGACAAAGCGCCCCACGCTTTTTTTACAATAATGCTAGTATTTATCGTTTATTATTGTTTTAAGCTTATTTGAAAAGTTATTTTTAACTTTTTAGTTTGATATGCTCTAAAAGCGTGTTTTTTAGTTTTTTTAAACTATGTTTATTTTTCACTTTTTAGTTCGATGTATTATAAAAGCGTGTTTTTTAGTTTTTTAAACTATATTTATTTTTTAATTTTTAGTTCGATTAATTATTGAAAAAAAAAAATTTGTAAGTTCTAGTGAACATGAACATGGTGCAGATTTTTTAATATAAATATTTTTTCATTTACGGGATTTACTAATAGAGGGTGCAAGGATATAAAATTATTTTTGAACAATATAGTTAAGTTTGAGATGTTAATTTCTAAAACTAATGCTGATGCAGGTGGTAATTTCAGCTTCGATAGTGTATATTAACGTTGTTACGGTTCGTATTTACGGCACCAATCTCGAAAATCACTGAAAAAAAAATTTCGGCCGTGGACGGGATTAGAACCCACGATCGGTGAGTCTGGGGATTGACGTCAGCGACGACCCGCGCCTTAGACCGCTCGGCCAACGAACGAACTTGCGTAAGAGAGATATACTAACAGTAGTAAGCCACTGGCTTTTAGTCCAAAGGAGAGTTACTTACAAACAAACATACAAACATACAAGTGAAGCTAATAAAAGCGTGTTAAAAAGAGAGCTACTCTTGCACATTTCACTCATTTGCTCACCTTTAGAGAATAAAGACTGCACGTTCACATTTTTATTATTACAGCAGTCATCCTAGTATTAACTGCTAGGATTATTTTTTTTTGTTGTTGTTATTACCTAGTACATTAAGGACTTATTATGACAGTCCGACTTCTCATGAGAACCGAATCTTTGTAAAGCTTTGTTCCAAGAAGAAAATCCAACTCCCAAGAATAATAATTTTATCATTTCTTGTTTAGTTTGGTTTTTTGCAAAAGGTCTACTGAAGAAAATTATCTCCGTTCACACAGAATCAAACCCTATCACGTTTTTGTTACACCTTTTAAAATAAAATACTTTCAATTATTCATCTTAATCCAATATAGATGACACATTTATTCTAATTTAAGGGGGCTAGGTACAACATACCCTTTCAATGTTTATTTGTAAAGCTTTGTTCCAAGAAGAAAATCCAACTCACAAGAATAATAATTTTATCATTTCTTCGTCTTGTTTTGTTTTTTGGCAAAAGGTCTACTGAAGAAAATTATCTCCGTTCACACAGAATGAAACCCTATCACGTTTTTGTCACATAAAAACCACTAATAGACAAAATTTGTCTTTTCACTGTTTCTGAAATAAACGCTCTCCAGCACGTTTTAAAATTTCTTTAGATGTAGTGGTTGACAAGAAGACAACTGACTTATAGTTTTTCATTGATTCGGATCCCCTATTATTGGTTACCTAGTTTTTTTATCTGAACGTTTGCCTCTTCTATGCAGGTAATACGGGGGTGATTGTTTACTATTACTTTATCAGAATCAAAGTTTCTGTATTGAGATATGTTTCCCATTTATGAATTCTAACAAGGAATTAACATGAATAAAGGTCCGTAAAAATAAATTCACAGTAAAAAAAATTAAAAAATAGCCTGAAGTCCTAACTTATAGTGTGTAGTCCCAGTATGTGTCAAGCAAAGGAAGTAGGCCTAATAGTAAACTATAACCATTGACTATAGTCAATGCTATAACCCTTATCGCTAATGGACAAATAAACACGTTTGAAGAGCCGGAACAGTAATCAAGATAAGTTAGGCTTATTAAAAGTGGAGGTCAGATTCGGATGGTTGTAATCAGTTGTCATGGCGTCTTGCAGTAGTTACAATATTTTTTGTGCTATAACTGTAGTCTGACGTTGACGCAGTTTATAATCCTCACCGAAAATGAACTTACATTGCAAAATTTCTTGTACAAACACGGCGTTTTTCGACAGTTGAAAAAGTGTTCAGAGTGCGGGAATGTTCCAGTATCTAGTGTGTGATAAACCGTCAACAAGCGTCACTAGTTCTTCATCAGATGACGACTTTTAAAGTAAGTTACTCATTCGTATTTCTTTTCCGCGAATTGAATTATGTTAATTAATTGTTAGAATATATACAATATCTCAATACGGGAATATTTACTTGAAACATAATGGAACTAGAGACTATAAGTTTTAGAATTTTAGGCTATATATTTTTTTTTTATTTTAGGGTGAATTTATTTTTCCGGACCTATAATCATGTTTTTTTTTATTGTTAGAATACATAAATACGAATCATAATAAATATGTCAATATGGGAAGATTTGCTTCTGACAAAGTACGGTAACAGTAAACAATTACCAATACGGAGTTGATTTGTGGACTTCGCAATTTGTGAGTCTTCTAAAATAAAATACCTACAGTACTTTCAATTATTAATATTAATCCAATACAGATGACACATTTATTCAATTTTAAACTTACTACTAGCATTCCTTTGCATTAATATGTTTTAAGAGAGTTAAAGGTTGATATAGTATAATTTAAAAACTGTGAAACGGGGGGGTTTTGGGTATGATTGATTTTTTATTCCATAATAGATATTGTTTTTAGATAAATGTACCTTGCTCAACTCGATGCAATTTACTCAAATATTACATTATTCCCAGAAAAAATAAATCAAGGCAGTTTCTAATGTTCTGGTGGTTATTTAACTAAGCTCCTGTCAGTAAGCGGCAATACTGGTATCAAAGCTATTATGTATTTTTGTTTATCTTGTTGTTAAGTTCTATGGCGAAACGTCAAGGATATAAGATATAAACAGTAACAAGTAACAACGTTTGAAAAATTTAACTAGGTGTTAGGATGTCAGTTGCAAGTTATATTGTTGGTTATACAGATGTTAATTAAATGTCTATTATATTACACATTTAAAACAATATGCCTAAAGAACAAAAAATTAAATCTTTGTTTCAAGATATAGGAAAGTCTACTTTGAGAGGTGTTAGAAAATGTCCCAAGTGTGGAACTTCAAATGGGATGAGGGGTTTTTGTTGTAAAAATAGGTCTTGTGATGTTGTGTTTAAAGAAGCTGGAGAAAAACGAAAACTAACAACAGATGTGTGTAAAGTTATAACTTGTTGTGCAACTACACAGGCAAGTGAAAAAATCTGATTTTAATAGGGCCTAGGCCTACTAGTTTGGTTAGGCAACCCTAGTCATTTTTATTTTTAGATTGTAGGGAAAAACCATAAAAATGTTGGATATGTATAGATTTAAGAGCGTAAATTGACAATAATCCGACTTCTGATATCTTTGCAGACAATATTTTTTTAGGAAAGACAGCGGAAGTTTACATTAAGACACCTCGGCCATAATGCACAATATGATTATCTGCTTTCTTAGGTTATCAGCACTACTGTATTTCTTTAAAAAAAGGTCGTTTGCAAACATATCAACTGCTTGTCCAAAAGTAAATTTATGCTGGAAAACTGAGGTGAATACTGAGTAAAGCATTTCTAGTTCTTTCATGGCTGGGTTGCTAACCCATGCACACTAAAACGCTTT
Organism: Philaenus spumarius; assembly: GCA_018207615.1. Classification (NCBI taxonomy): domain Eukaryota; kingdom Metazoa; phylum Arthropoda; class Insecta; order Hemiptera; family Aphrophoridae; genus Philaenus; species Philaenus spumarius. The sequence goes on from JAGFPH010001177.1 coordinate 187,057, forward strand.
ACCGTACTTCAGTTGTATTACAAAACCTGTCAATAAACACAAACTAAAAGACAAAGCTGTATTTAGTATTGAATTTATATTAATAATATTGTAAAAAAGTATCATTATTAAAGCTTAGGCCTAAACGCAAACACATAGTTATCGGCAATACTTTGTAAAACTATCCAATACCAAATATATAAAACAACTGTAAGCATAAACATCGACTTACCTACCATTACTGGTGATACTTCGTAAAACAATATATTATTTTAAATTTATATGTAGCCTAGGCCTGCTATATAAACATCACTAAACCTAAATATTTCGACGCAAGACTATTCGACCCTAGGCTAACCTATAGCAACAGAAATGCAAGAATAATAAATAAAAAATTGCCTAAAGGTTCTACTAACCTATAGTATTTAGTCACAGTATGTTTACCTGTATTCAACATTTAACAGTAGAATGTAAAACAACGTCGTTGTCTGCAAAAATATCAACCTAGGGTCGAATAGTAAACTTACGCCAATATTTATTTTATAATAGGCCTATGTATATCCTGTATTGCATTCTACAAATTTACTGTAGAAACTAAAAGAAAGATAATACCCGCTTCCGGTCAAGTTTATAAGAGGCTTGAACATAGGCTATAGTTAATTCCTGCTACCGGAATTAGTCCGTAAGGATAAATAAATAAAACAAACACTTACGTTGATCAAACAGTAACCAAATGTATATATTGGTGGTAATAGTATACAATGACTGGGTCAACTTCAAATTTTATGTTATTTTAGTTAGACAAGAGCTAACTAACAGGTCTGAAACGTTATACATAGACAATAATTAATATACAAACTTATATTTTACACTTTTGAAACATACTAAGAGTAACAAATGAACAAAAATAACTAAATGTTGGAAACCTTGCAGATAAGCTCACCAAGCGATAAGAAAGTTCAAAGTCCAGCTTTGAGTGTTGTTCAATCAGTCTCATACTAATGGCAATGGCATCTTGTTCCACAGTGAATTCGTTGTAAGGTACAGCTATGTAAAACAACATTTTATTGGCCACCTTGCAGATTTATATTTAAAAGAAAATATTTGGACTACAAGAAAACGCTACATTATGTTTTTTTTTGCTATCGGTGAGGTTAAGGTCGGTAAAACACCAGATGAATATGACACTTAAGCTACCCAGCACTGTGCTACAGGAAGTGGTCCAGATGACTTTTAATGTAAGTTTTTTTCATTATTAAAGATTTCCGACATTAAATTTTTTGTTTTTTCAGTTAGTTCTTGTTCAATATATTGTCTAACTAAAATATCATACAATTTAAGGTTGACCCAATCATTGTATATACTATTACAATTTTGGAAGCACTAACTTACTTTTCTAAAATAAAAGAACATCAAATGCCATTTCAACAAGTAGTGGTGTACTAAAAGTTTGCCACGTTTGTACTGGTGCTGCCAAACTGAGCAAATTGTAATTGATTGAATGTTGAATTGTAAGTTCAAAATGGGAATGTTTAGGTTTTTTATTATTATTCATGATGTGTTTAGTAGTTTTAATAACTGTAAAATAATGTATATACATTTTATGTTTAATTTGATGTTTTTTTGCAATTTGTGTATTAGATAAAGGCCTATATTAAATACACGATATGTGTAGGCCTATAGCTCTACGAATAGCTGTGATGGGTGTGTTATCACGTGTTGTTATATAATTACATTGTTTGTTTAGCGCTCAACTATTAACAACAAAATTATTTAAAAAAATCATAAATTGTGTATTTTATACATTTTGTACACAATATATGTATAGCTTTACAAAAATTGGAAACTAACTGTAATTGTAACTAGTATTGAAAAGGGGGAGTTTCCTGAGCTGTTAAAAAGGGCAGTGGTTGTTCCAATTTATAAGAAAGGTGATAAAAAAGACCCAAATAATTCAGACCTATTGCTATTCTTTCGGTCTTTTCTAAAGTATTTGAAAAGGTAATGCAAGTAAGACTAATTTCTTACTTGAACAATATTAAATATTTTAGTGACAACCAGTTTGGTTTCAGGAAAAATATCAGTACTGAAGATAGTTTGAATAAGGTAATGACTCACATCTCTGATTCTTTAAATAATGGAAATAAATAAAACAGTAGGGCTTTTCATTGACATCACGAAGGCTTTTGATACAGTCGATCACGAGATGTTGCTAGAAAGGCTATGGGAATTAGGAATAAGAGGAGTAGTCCATAGGTGGTTTTATAGTTATCTATTAAATCGTACACAATGCGTA